>BGZK01000696.1:0-311491 GCA_005406025.1 Eumeta japonica
GCTTTGAACCGGCAGTCCCATCATATGGACAAACTTCCGTATTGGAGCATCGGGAGCTCTAAGCTCGATTGCGGCGACGACGTGCGCCATCCGGCGCGCCTACTTCCCGGAAGGAGGGAATGTGGATTAGAGAAGTCAGCTTCGTTAAAACCTCTCATTACTAGTGCGTTTGGCTATCCATAGTACGGTCTGATATCTGCTCTTATGAATGGTAGTGAAGTGAATGCTGGGTATGTTCAAAGAAAAATGAAAGTAGGGTCAATGCAGTGGAGATGCGATCTCTGCGTAGTGTGTGTGGAGTGCCTAGGAAGGATAGATGCAGAAACAGTGATGTTAGAGATCGGTGTGGTTTAAAGGTAGATGCAGTGACTAGAGGTATGTTTCGGTACTTTGATTATTTGGAAAGAATGAATGAAAGTAGAATGTGTGAGTGACAAAACAAATCTATAGAGCGAATGCGCGTATTGGTAAGATCGGCAAGGGTTGCCCTAGAAAATTGTAGGATATTGAAAAAGGGCCAAATTTTAAGCACCCGAAACAGGTAAGCTTGCATGAAGAGATTGATGGATGTCCGTGAAGCTAGAAAGATGTGCAAAAATCGTACCGTGAGGAAGTCTATTATCTACTCCTACCTTTCTGGGATAAAGGCGTGAGTTTATATTATTACTATTATACGTACATAAATTAATACGAATATTATATAATTTGATTTATTTTTATTATACATATCATCAAGAATTTTTAAGTTGATATTTCTAATAGAGTATTCCAATATAGTTATTGATAGCTGACGCATTCCTTCTTCTAGCAAATTAAAGACATATAAGACAAATAACTTTTTAGCTTATATCCTAACTTTTCGATCCAAGTGGAGTTTTATTTTAATCAAAAAAACCACTGCACAGCTTTTGGTTAAGATTTAATATCAGCAATAAATAAATAATGCATATATGTTAGTCTACAAAGGGTGATCAGTTTTATTTGGTAATTCATTCAAATATATGTATATGGATTTGAAAATCTCCACTTTTCAATATTGCGCTTAAATAATTGACTGTTAAGTTTTCATAATTTAAAGTTCAAGATGGCCAAATATAATAAAGAAGATTCCCAGAGTATGTATCGCTTCCAAAATGAACACTGTTATATTATGAAAATTTATAAAACGATTAAAACACTCAAAATCCGCTAATTACTGTTAAATGGTGGAATCTTTTCACTTTAAGTGAGCTATTCTTGTATAAAGATATATATATTTTTTTTTACTTTTATATCTTGGAAACGTTTCTAACAATTTTAAAGAAAATATGTACTTTGATAACGTTCTGCTTTCAAAGTTTTTCAATATAAGTATTTTCTCCGGAAAATCGCGATTAAACAAAAAAAAACATTTTTTTGTAATATTCATATATTACATGAAAGTTAGAAATTAATGTAAGCACTTCTCAGTGGGAAGATATTTAATTCTCACGGCAAACTTGAAAGACATCTACTAAAGCCCGATCGCCCAGATGATAAACAGAATATGTAATCAGCCTACTTGTTAGTACTCCCGCTGGAGATGAGACCTTGCCTACAAGTATCAATGAATTCATTTGTAGCTAAGCGCATAATTGAAATACCAGTTAGTAATTGCTTTGATAACTACGGAGAACTCAAAGAGATGTAATATCTGCTCTTGCTAGGAACTCCTAGCCAGTTTGAGCCCGCGTAAACATTAAAATTTTCCGTCTGAGAAGAGAACTTGTTCTCAGTAATACGATATTTTTATATCTTGTACAGGTCCGATACTTTGTTTTTTACTACTTCTGCCCAGCGGAGTGATAATAACGCACAAAAAGGAACACTGTCTTAAAACAGGGTATTTTAAGACAAATCTGAACCCAGAAAAGGTCTGTAGAAAAACAATAAATACAGGGAATGAATAACGAAAAGCGTGACTCAATCTCCTCCATCAGTCCATCAGATATCATATTCCTACTAAAAAGCCGGCAATGCATTAATGAATCCTTTGGAGTTGCAATTATCCATGGGTGGCGATGACCACATACTTTCAGATGGCTCAGAAGCAGATGAGCACATCTGCTCTTCCGAAATGCTATAAACAAAAGAAATAAATTAATGCAAACATGTCAGTCCTTCAATAGTCACCTGTTTATTCAGTATACCGTTAAAGTCTGCGGAACCCTACACAAACTTCGCCCCGTGGCGGGTTCCCGCTCACCGCGGCCGCGCTGTATAATCACGGTACAAACGCACGCTACTTATAAGGTTTTGTCCTTTTTTTGGTTTCGACAAATCGCACGGAACGATTTTATTTATTTATTAGAAGCTCTAACAATGTGTTTGTTTTTATGTAATAACTTTTCTTTTAAATAAATTTACAATAAATCAAGTAATATTTAAGTGCAATGAGTTTTCCTTAATATAAAAAACTCATGGAATGCGAGTAGGACCCGCGCACCGAGGGTTCCGTCGTAGAACATAATACACTTGTGTTGAAAACTTAAAAAAAATCTATTTTCATTCATTGGTTTGCGGATTGTCAGCACGAGCCCCACTCACACTTGGATGATTTATACTTATCGTTTTCCTAAGATTGTGTTATGATAGTGCCAAGTCTGAGCCATGTTGTGCTACGGCTATTACGATAAAGCAAAAATAAAAAAAATAGACTTATACGCACTGCGTATGCACTCACGTACTTAGCGAGTGTCGTTTTGGACTTGATATGGAATCGAACTGGATCTAGATAAACTTTAGACTACTTATAGGTTTTCCAGTAAACTATGAGTAAAGAACTATTTTCAGAATTTTTATTTCAAAACTTTAGGTGCGGAGTAGTTTCCGAGATAAATTTTCATCCAATTCCTTAAAAAAAACTTTAAAACCATCTATTTTTAAATTATAAAAAAAATATGTTGGAAACCATAATAATACGGGCTTCCATAGATACTTCGCATGGTACAGTTTGCAAAAGTTTTTGGAACAAAGTTCCTTAACGCTCCTTACAGTACGTGTAAGTTGGCATACATCGTCACGTAAGGTAAAAGCGTTATGCCCTGTTTAAATAGTCTTTCGACTCTCAGCGACTCTCTCTCTATCTATCTCTCTCTCTCTCTCTCTATTAGGCGCTAGTTAATTAAGCAAATGTGGCATCAGACGCACGCGGCTCGGCGCTTATTTTGTTTTTCAACATTTTGATGAAAATATCTATCTATTATCATGTTACATGCATTTGAAACGAATAACAATGTCATTGAAGTAATTTATTTCTGACTATTATTCAGTTCTGGAGATGGAGTCTTCAATTTTACGTTTATAATTAACTCATTTGATACATACAAAAGTGACATTATCGCTTTCAAATATTATATTATTGTGTAGCTCAACGAATTTTAATAATGAAAAAAAGATTGGGCTTTTTAGTTCTTTATTTAATGTTTCTTTTTGATATACGATTTACAATTCAATATTTTATATGTTTTATATGCAATTTTAGGTAAATGAATATTTTTAAAAAGATATTATTTTGCATTTCTCACTTAATTGCTCTCAAAAGTTGTCAATTGATTTATTTCACTGTTCCTGTTATTTGATACATCGTAATATAAAGCGAAAGAAACTTTGTTCCGACCGGGTGTCCCACGACACCTCTCCTTTTCTTTTTTTGATTTTTTAATTTACACCCTGAAAGTGATCATAATATTTAAAATTCATTTATTTAATTTAATTGTCAATATAAACATATTTATATGTGTCCCAAATGTCAACTTGACAGTGCAGTAGATTCAGAACAAATTGGCTGTGACAGACGGACAGACGGAGGCACGGAACCTAAAAGTCAACATAAATTAAGAACATTAATAAGTTTATATTAAAAAAACATGATTATTTTTATTCAGAGTTATGATCAGTTTAAAGTATGTTCTAGTTTCTAGTGATTTAAAAAAATAAGATTTATAACTTTTAGCAATTTATAAATATTAATTTGCTTCATTTGATCCTGATTATCGTCTACAATTTTATTATAACTATTTATTTATTTTAATAAACCATCTGTTTAATTTAATAAAATGATAAAGTGAATTCATAAAGTAATAAACGTCGATCTCGTTGACATATTAAATTATTTATTTTTATATGGATACACGAGTCACGCCAAAATAAATGGTTTTTTTTTATATTTAAAATGACTGTATATTATGCCAATTGATTGAAATATGTCCAATATATTAAAGTAATATTTTACTTAAACATATTAGACTGTGCATAATCCTGTCTAAACCAATAAATAAATCACGGTGTTATTTCACTCGCCCACAAATTATTTTCAAACTCAATTATTTGTAACTGTATTGGTATTCTTGATTGTTCAAGTTTATGCGTAAAACCGCGTCAACATCTGGAACCTTACATAAAATATTTCTACACTTGACAGATCTCACTGAAGATGTGGATATAAATAATGAATAAATATATGGCAGAGTTATGTCAGACAACGTTATCGTCTTAATTAACTCACCAAATAGATGAGAAAGTTAGTCCGGTTAAAAGAGATATTGAAAATACTTATTTCAATGAAATTGCTCCGGGTGTAGAGTCATGTGTGCGGTACGCACGAGGTAGAAGTGACACCTTCAGAAGAGTAAACTGTAAGGGAATGCGACAAAAGCAGAATTAAAAATGGAAAATTATAGGGTTCATTTATTATAACTTAGGGTTAATTTATTATAACTCTGCGTTCTCAATTTCAACAAACGATAATACGCAGGCGCACAAAAGCACACATGTCTATTTCTCTCGCTTTCTCTCTAGATGAGACACATTCTATCTCATTCTCTCGCGGGCTATGTCCTGTGGGTGCATAGGTTTTTTGTTTCATAGAGTTTCAAATCTAAAAGTTGCTGAAGAAGCTTTTACTACAAAAGCGACATTACAACAGTGGTGTTCTACTTTATTACCACGGTTTCTAAATAAAAATCAAAGATTTTAGGCACGTAGCTTACATTCATTGTTAACACTATCGCAATGACATCTGTGCGACGATGACTGTACTCGACTGTACGATGATCTTATAATGGTTTATAATGATCTCATAATTAATGCAAAATCAATGGATTACTTAAATTTTCGAGATTTAACGTATAAATCTCGAAAATTTAAGCCATAAAAAACAAAATCAACACTCAAATTCGCATAACTCCGCTGGCCGGTTTTTGCTGATTTATAAAATCCAATTATTTAAAATAAAAAGTGTGGTAGTTTCAAATTCAAATTTAACACCACATTTTTTAAGAGAAAAATTTCAATATTCTGTCTAATTGAAAAATGGATCTACAAGGATATCTTAGCGCCATGATTTTGTAGAATTGCAAATACCGACTAAAATTAGAAGAATTGTTTAAATACATTAAATTAGTGTCTAAAACAAAAGCCACTCTAAAGCGCCTCCCGGTTTAATGAATTTAAATGCAGTTAAGTACTTTTTACACGCGAATAAAGAAGTAGCCGGCCTTTGACGGCTGTTACAGAGGAAAAGGTGCTGGTGTTTAAATTTCGATTCAAGATAATTACGTACGAAGAGATTCAGCACAATGCACACTGAATTTGAAAGTGTGCATGGAGTTCTAAAAAAGGCATCTTTGAATAAGTGAGCTAATCTCACGCTGGTCATATCGCTCACTCCAACGGGTGCTCAGAAGCAGGTTAGGGCAGAATGGCGCCGTGACATGATATCAAATTTGAAGCGGGCTCGTTTCGGCACGTTTATGGGATCATTAAGGGCGATGAATCATGAATTTATCAGTGCGATTCAGAAACAAGGCTTCGGGCCACCGAGTGGCTGTTTCAAAGCGAACAACGGCCACCAGAGTGAAGCGAGCGACGAGTGCAGGCAAAATTTTGGTCGCTAGTTTTTTTTTTATTTGAACGGGTTGCGAGGAATCGATACCGTTACGCGATCAAATAAAAATCAATAGGGAACGATACGTGATCAGTCGTTTGCCAGAAGTTGTTACCGCTGTGAACAGAAAACCACTTCACCAAGAAACACATCCATCATTCGACGCTCAAAACAAATATGTTTTTGGATAGCACACCGATCTAATTTATAGGTCATTCTCCTTATAATCCTAATTTCATGCCTAATTTGATTATTTTTATTCCTAAAATAAAAATTGAAAACTTTTATTGTCACAGGCAGGTGCAATGACCGCGCTTGCGAAAGCAAATGATGATACTAACTGGAAAATGTGTTTTGAAAACTGATGTAGATCTGTGGCACTTTGTATAAACGCAGATGGAGAGTTTTTAGAAAAGGATAATAAAAAAAATAATAACTCGTAGCACACTTCGGATGTTATTGCAAAACTTTTCGGATATTCCATGGGTACCTCCGGGATTGATACAGATGTTTTGGCAAAATACGAATAGAAACAGAATTCTTATTTTTCGTTAACCATTCTAATTGACTTTAACTGGATACCTCCATCATTATTCTAACACAGAAATGTTATTCCAAATTTAGCACAAAAAGCAAAGCGACACCGTGAACTTAAACCAGTGCCAATTAAATCACGTGTAGGTTTATCCTCGGTGTGGCCGCAGCTTTACTAACAGTACACTACCCACATTATGTTATCAATTACTGTTATTATCTTCCAAACGAGCCCCATGCCGTTTTCGACACTTGATTACTACGTTTTTTTTTTCCCAAAGGAAAGCGAGCGACCCTATTATCATAATCAAAATAATTTTTACCTGTCCGTCCGTGTGTTGCGATTTTTTTTTCGATTAAAATTACCTGCAACAGAATGAAAACAGTGATCGATTATTTTTATTTTACTCGCCAGCTTGTACGATCAAAAAGAGAAACACAAGCAAATCCTCGCAATTATTTCCTACAGACCTACACGTATTTAGCGAGGTTTTAACCTGACTGTTTTATTGAGCTGCTGTTATTTTGTTGTTAACCTGAATCATATATGGTGAAGTACAACGCATTAATATAAACAAAGGACCAGTAGATGTGCAATTATTATTTGTTTTAAACGATGACACAAGTATTTACAATAATTATTTCATAATATATTATATTCCAGTACCTATCTTAGCAAATGAACTTTGCGAAATCTTAGAGTTTCAAAGAACCTCCATAGAAAAAGTTAATTATATTTGTTTACAGCAATAAGTATTTAGATACCTAATATACAAAACTAGATATGTATATTAGGTTGTTTTTAATAATATAATATGGAATCTAATAATATAGCTTTAGGTATCTAATTATAACATATAACACTCATATTAATAATGCCACTATGCGACATTATTAATATGATAGCAGGTCATGCAGTGCCATCTATTGTTGAGAATGTTACGTTAAGCCTACTGGTACCTCAGCACTGCAATAATATAGCAACAACGTAAATATATCAAAATTCTACGGGATGGCGTTATTAAAAAACGCTTAGGAAAATGTTTCTTTTATCGCGTTTCGTGTAAGGAAAGCATCTATACAGATAAACTTGAAAAGCAAAACTATACAATTAGATTTTTTATTGAAATCGTTAGCACCGTTTCCGCGATACGAATTTTATTTGTATTGAAAAATGTTACACTTGAAGTAATAAAATAGGCCTTGAAGAAGTTAAAAATGTTGACAAAATATTGACAACACAATAAAAACGATTGCACAGAACAAACTAGTGTCTATTTTTTTGAAATATTGGTCGATAGCTTGTGTTATTGGAACTATAAATGAATTGTTACCATTTTTCAATGATATTTTACGTCAAATTTTAGCCCTTTCGATAACGCATCTTCCAATACAGTTTTCATTAATCTATCTTAATAATTGAGAGCGCTAGGCCCCTGTCGCACTTTTATTGAAAGCGGGTACTTACTGAAGCAATAGAAAAAGCGTTGTCAGTGCTAAAATAGGAAACTGCCAATAGTCAGTTCAGTAATAACTGAATATCGGTTCTTTTGGAAGTAGCTAACTGGATAATTAGTATTTTTCTAAATAGGCTCTGAACATTAAAGATGGTATAGCATTTTCAAACGAAACCACTGTAAGAACTTAGGTTCGATACAAAACTTGTTATTATATCTTTACACTAAGGTATTATATTGAATCATGACGTAGCAATATTATTGTATTGTATAATTTAAAATTGTATGCGGCTTTCATTAACCATTTTAATGATACTTGTACAAAACTGTATAGGCATCATTAAAATGTTGCCCTATTTCTAGGCGTAATCTAGCTCTATGTAAGATTTTATTGTGTATAATCCGCTTAGCAGTTGGAGAGTGATTGAAGGTGGAAACATTCCCACAAAGAATTTCGCATCCATGATATACTTGCTGTTAGATGCCTCTATTAGACACATAAATTAAAACTTATAAATTATTAATTCATAATTTAATTTTCTCTTTATAATTAAATTATATAAATAAAATAATTAAATTACATATATATAAAGTACCCCATGTCCCTATTCTGTCTCTATGCAAAAATTCATTAAAATTCGTTGAAAGTATAATTGAATGACAAACATCCAAACAAACTTGCACATTTGTAATTAAATACGTAAATATATATTATTTATATTATTATTATTTTTAAAATCACCCTTGTATGATGTGTTCATGTATTCATGTTTTGTTTTTATTAGAGACAAGATAATAAATGTATAAACCTGTTATAACAAGCGACGGTTTACACATAATTAGCTAATATAAATAGACATATCCCGAAATAGCACGCAATTCTCAATTTATTACATCAACATGTCTACTTAATTAGTAAACAGTTTTCTATCGTTTCTTAGTTAAACTATATAGTTATTTATGTAACAAATAAAGACATAGAAAATGTTCATAGATTTTTTTTTGTAGCATCACAGGGGACGAACGTGCATGCGGGTCACCAGAGAGTAGGTGAGTACCGTCGACCATGGACATTCGCCAGTGCAGAACAGTCACCACTGCGTTGCCGGCGAATGGATCATCCGACAGAGTCCCCGTTGGAACTCCTTTTTTTTGTGACACACATGCAGCGTTCCCTCAACGGCCAAGTGCGACCGGTGCTGGACTTTTCTGCGAGCTCCTCAATAGGGCCAGTCTGTATTGACGTTATCATTAGACTTATCGCCGCATAAAATCTAGCAAAAGCTTCTTCTTCAAACGCCCAATAATCGTTACATTTTATCGTTGCTACTGTACAGAAAGGGTTTAAGATGGTTTATTGCCGCGTAACGAGGAATGCGCTTTAGGGCCGAATTAATATATACATTAAAAAAATTTCTTTATTTTGGCGATTGTAATTATTTTTTGATATTACCGTATTTTATTGGACGTGTCGCTTCGGATTACAACATAAAAAGTCTCATAATTAAATTTCGAAAAATAGTTCGAAGGACATATTAATAAGAAATTTATATTGGAATATACTAAAAAGGAGAATTGGATTTTTCATGTGTTAATTTTAACACAGTTATCAACAACACCACCTTTTTTCCGTGATTCCACCCGCTATGGATTTAAAATTCATCCCTTTTTTTTAACAATGAACCCGCCACTGCCGATCCTGATAGCGGTTATATCATTTCGTCGCTTCTTCCCCGTGAAATTTAAAAACGCGTCCACTATAAAAGGGGGCTTCGCACAAAACTGAAAAATTATCCGTGCCGTAAGCGGGTGTGTGTACAACATTTTATACTTTATGTACATCACTTAAGGACCTGTTTCGAATATCATTTTTTTTAGTTTGTAATAAATAGCATATATATTATTTTTGCATCTGTAATTGTGTTATGACTTTACTTAAAACGGTATTTCGCTTTTTTTCGTCTCCTTAACTGTACTTAAGAAATTTTGTACAAGAATTTCTGTTATAATGAATAACGGAAAGCCTTGTACAAAATTTCGTGTATATAGACCTTACAGATTATAATGTACAGATATAATATTGATATGACAATTAGTCAGTAATAAGAAAAAAGCAATATATCTGCAAACGAAATCGTAACAAACAGAAACCGAAACCTACAATGTGACGTGTTTCAAACCGGCCCTGAGTCCACATCACCCGCTCTGCCCTACACACGTCGCCGCAGTAATTTAAGACATCATAAACGCGCAGTTACCTTAATATCTGCCTTCGATCACCGGACAGGAGGGGCGTAATCATAATTTAGGGTTGTTTTTCACGGTACGTCCGGTATTTACGATTATCGCCATAGAAAAATCGTAAGTTGGGCGTGGATTACGATGGTGCGGCGATCGTATACGCCATGCCCGCCTAGTCGTACGGTGTTAGGAAGTGTTTAGTTTGCGATCATGGAAATTATCATCAAAACAAGCGAGATAAACTTTAACTACAATCCAGGGGTTAAGTGTTGAGACTTCGAAGTAGAAGTTCCTGGGTTCCATACAGAACGTGAGTGAATCGAATGATGAGTCTTTGATTTAATTAAATAAGATCTTTGAAAGCACTCTAAGCCTTTGGTCGCGGAAGTTGTCACCGCGCTGGTGACATAGGTTGTCATTAACTCGTTACCAACCGGCTCTAAACCGGCGTGGACGGCTTAAAGGTCCGCGCTACTCGATATGAAATGAAATAATTGTGGGGAGAAACGAACATCACCGTAGATCTAAGCCTGGCAAGAGAACACGACGTGACCAAAAAAGCAATCTTGTCAACGTCGGCCTCGTTTTGTGACGAATAAATTAAAAAAAATCTTTTGTTGTAGCGTCTTAATATATATAGTACCATAAATGTCTAAATAAATATATACCAACGTTAAAAAATATATTGTACCATATATTCTTTTAACGTTGCGTTTAACGTTCCAACGTTAAAAACTAGTTCTATTTCTCAGAGCCAGGACTGTCACCGCGTTCAACACAAGGAGTGCCGTTTTCAGTACGAAGAAATTTCTCTTTTCTCAGTTTATTGTTGAGTTCACTTTAACTTTTATAGTTTTCGAGTTAGTTAGTTAGACTCAAAAAAGCAGACGCGTCTCCGTTAAATATTCATCTGTTTAAGACTCTAGATATTGCTTATACGAGGGTTCGACTTCGTCGTAGAATTTTCTTGGGTCCATCACAAATCACGAACCTCCCTCATAATTGAGATCGCGGAATAGTAATTAACTAGGTTTTTCGCGACGCCAATACCTAATCTTTCTTGTAGCGCCCATCATAATACCTAAACATGTCTGGCCCGCTTACCGCCCGAGATTCCATGACTTGCTCACATCGAATGAGTATTTGGTATTTCGAAGGTTTCATTAAAATCCTTAAGGAACAAGGAATAATGATGGCTGTATCTAAGCATTCCATCTTTTTTTAGGGTTCCGTCGTCAACAAGGAACCTTTATAGTTCCTCTATATCCGTCCGTCCGTCCGTTCGTCTGTCCGTCTGTCTGTCTGTTTGTCTGTCAGCGACTTGACTCCGAGACTTAGTACTAAAAAGCTGTAATTTACTATGAGTATACTTATAGAACATGCCGATAAAGCGGTAGAATGAAATTTTAAAAAAAATTAGGGTACGTAATTAGTAACTTGGGGTGATTTTTTTTCCCCCATCTATCTCACATTGTTTGATATCGGTATACAGCTCATTAAAAACATCGCGGGTCCGTGAAAACCATTTTTCTATTTAGGGATCCGTTTGCGAAATGGGACACGTTCCATTATAAATTAATGTTACAAGTAACAAAATGTTATACATCTCAAAGATCACATTGACAAGAACAATATACAATAAATATTATTGTATATTATAAATTATCTTCGTTTCTCTTATAATTAGTTCTCACATTGCTAAAATGCAACATTACATTTGGATAACACGATCGGAGATAACAGCAATCATATTATTTATATTGAAAGGAATTTTGTATTTAAAATTTTACTTCCATTTATTAGCGAAACTATAAACCGTATTTATTGTACGATAAAAAAATCATATAAGATCAGACATAACACGCAGTAAACGCAGAGCGCTCGAGCGCGTTCAATATCATTTACCGTCAAATTCCCAATACACTTATATTAATAAAATTATATTACTTACGATCAATCTAATTTTTAATACGGGCGTGATGATGTAATTAAATTATATAGATTTATTTGCGATTCGCCACTTATTTATAATTACATCACTAAGTAAACATTTTTTGTTTTAATCCCGAATAATGTTCTTTATGAATAAAACGTCGCTATTTTTTAAAACCTTTATTTTGTAATTATTTTAATTGGCAATGATAAATCAATGGTATTCAGCATCTTAAAGTTAAACACTGTATAAGATTTTTTTTTATACAACTCATTTTATTTATTTTTTTATTTCATACATTTATTTATGTGAAAATTGATATTAGAATATGAAACCAAAACAAAAATGAATGTATATAAACGACAATTGTATGAACTTCAGGCAATCACTGGCGCCCCCAAGCATGGTTAGAAGGCGCCAAAGACCTTCCTCGTCATCAGACCAATGCACTCAACACTGTATCGTAAATCTGGATATAATGATGGTAGCAACGCTGGTGACCACTCATACTGTTAGTCAAACGTCACATTACAATTAAATACAGTCACATTAAAACAATGCACGAAAAGATTTTTTAATAAATGTAAAGAAAAATTGCCCGATTGGCGTAGTCAGTGTGATCCTTACATACTGCGCTGGAGTCGCGAGTTTGTTTCCCACAAAAATCATACATTTATTTGATTAAAAAATAATGTTTTTTCTTGAGTTTAGTTTTTTTTTTTGTATTATGTGTACATATTTACAAAAAAAGTATATATTATGTTAACTGTCTAATACCCATCGTACAAGTCTCGATGTTCGTTTTGGGATCAGATGATGCTGTGTGTATGTCGAAAGATATTAATTTATTACTATATTTTTATTTATTAAATAAAACATATTATCTTTTCATAGACTATAATAGATGAAAACAAATACTTCTTGTGCAGATAATATTGTATCAATCGTGAATTATAAAATTAATCTCATAATAATTAATATTTCGAACTGCGCTTGCAAGCTAAGAATAAAATTTCTAATTAATTCCCTTATGAAAATACATTCGAAAATAGAACTGAATAATAACTGTGAGATGGTTTCTCACCTTGGATATAAAAAGCCGTTATTTATAGACCCCAAAGATAAGAAAAAACAAGTTCTCAACAAGAACGTGTCTCTGGCAGTTCAACGTTATGCTTTTTGGGCTACGTAAGGGCTCGTCTACCCTTGAACGACTGATGGAACGTGTGCTGGTAGGATTAATTAGAGAAGTATGCCTAATGTACCTGGATGAGTGGTATAGTAATAGGAAAGGATTTTAATGATCTCTTACAAAATCCAGAGCAGATCCTAGAGAAAATATTTGAAGCTCAACCTCAAGAAATGCTCTTTATTTCGAGAACAGATTAATTACCTGGACTATATGATTTTGGAGTAGTGTATCGGAATCAATCCTGGGAAAATCAAGGCGCCAACGAATGGCCGACATTTGGTGCCGGCCAAAATTAAAAATCAATAGCCCAAAACACAAAAACAAATTTACAAACGATATTGCATCCAACATTCAAAGTCTTCAGTAGTTTTTCGCTAATGCTCGGACAAAGAAAAATCGTATTCATTATGTATATAATGAAAATGATCTATCTACCCATAAAAAGATAAACAGAGTACGTACACGTGAAGCAAGAATCGACAACATGCCATATAAAAGAGGCCTATTAGAAACATCGGAATTTGGCGAGTGTTTACACTTGCCTAAAGTGTAGACATGTGGTCTCTGCCGACCACTACGCGAAATAGAAGCGAGATTATATCCTTTTTAATTATGAATGCTATAAAATTGGTGAAAACATTACAATAATTTAATTGGAGTAACGCCGACCGGCAAGTTTATACTTTAAGGCGAAGTCAGATCAATCGTACGGTCCGATAAAGTCCGGCAACCCCTTGAATGGATTCGGTGTTGTCGTTATATAAAAATACAAGAGCGGGGATCGTTCACTTTCTTGATTGTGTTTCGCTGCGAAACTTCCTTAGTGCTGAACTAATAACCTTATCGATTCTCAGCAGCCGTTATTTGTTCCCGTAACACTACCCGATAAGAGGCATATAACTTGTTTCCTGAAACGTAAAAGGATTTCCCCCATGATGTGTCTTATCGTGCGGCACTATCTATGTGAAGGATACGATTTTTCTCTGTCCAGGCGTCACTCAAAACTACTGAATGTAACGGTGTGAGACATTGACCGTTGAATGCGGAATTCGATGTAGATGATTTCGGGCTGTCAATAATAATATAAAACCAAAAATATATTTTTATCGTTTGTAAATTAAATATCTTAGAAACTATTAAAGATACTACGAAAACATTTAGAATGTTTTTTTCTCCACCAAAAATGGAATAGTTAGAGCTTAGGATGAAATTATACGAGTTATTTAATGATTCGGCATTGTTTATGAAAAATCAACGGAAAATAATTCTGTTAAACCATTCTTGAGTTTTAAAAAAACATACAAACAGACAGATAGTAGCTAATAATTTGCTCTTACCGTATACTAATTTCATCTTTAAATCTTTCTAAGTTATAAAAAACATACATACAGATAGGGAGACAAACAGTAGACTTTCATTTGCACAATTACATGTTCTAGCTGAACACTAATTTTCATCACGATAGGTGAAACGGTTCTTAAATTGTAAAAGAATACACAGACAGAGAGTACGCTATAATTTGCTAAATCACATATTTTGACTGCACCAATTTTCTTCAAGATCAGTTAAGTCATTCTTAATTTTTATGAACATATATACAAAGAGACAGACCGACAAAAAGTAGCCTGGCAATAAACAAATTTTCATTTAGATCGGTTCTTTTGAAGTTTTAAAAGAACATGCAGACAGGCAGATAGACAGACAAACAGACAGTTACCTATCATTTGCTTCTTATTATATACCAATTTTCATCAAAATCGGTCACACCATTCTTAAATTATAAAAAGACATAGAAACAAACACACAAACAGAAATACATACAGTGAGCCTATCTTGTGCAAAATCACAAGTTCTTACATATACCGATTTGCATAGCAATCGGTCAAGCCATGCTTGAGTTATAAAAGTACGTATATCTGTCTGTATGTATATATCTGTATAGATAGATAGACAGATATAAATTTTGAAAATGGTAGAATTGAGATCAGTTATCCATAAAACGAATATCTATCACTAATGTACAAACAAACGATACAAATTTATATAGTAGTATAATAGAAAAAAAAAAGATTTCGTTAAGTTTACCCAAAAAAAGCCAAGATTAAAAAAAAATTTGAAAATTTTATAAAAAAATAGAAAATAGTATTTGTTTAAAAAAATGATACATGATTGTCGTTATTCATGTTCAGACTACTTAAAAATAACTAGAGTGAAGTTTAATTGTTTACCTTAGATTGTTTTCAGAATGTCTTTTCAGAATTCAACGTAAATAAAAACAAAAGTACCTTCATTAGTTTGAAGAAATCGTTGTTTACTATTCTTATCGCTGCTTTTGTATGCGGATTTTGTATATTTTTTAATATTTATAATATTTTGTAAGACAGCTCACCGTCACATTGACGGTGAGCTGTCTTAGTAGGTATTTGTAAAGGTATCTCATATACAACATATAGTTTAATATTTTTTATATATAGATTTAGTCTAACAATAGCAAAACAGGAAGTCATAAAATATGAAAAGACACAAAAACATAGTTTGTAAAATATTTAAGAATGAAATCGCCGTGCGGTTAAATTGACGCCCTGGGTCTTTCTAGTGTTAATTAAAAAATTATTTAGAAAAAATAATATTTGGAAAATGAGAAATCAAAGGAAATAATGATTTCCAAAAATTGATTCCTTAATATTAATTGGCCAAAATAATTTTTAATGAGCAATTTCATTTTTAAGTAATAAAAAGGTTTATTCAATAATTAATTTGTTCCTCAAAAAGCATAATTTTGCCAAGATTTGTAGTTTCAAAAAAAATTTGTAACACAATCAAAATAAAGCATTTCTTTATAACAATCATTTATACAAATTGATTTAAAAATGTAATCAATTATATTTTTATGTAGTTTGTAAGAATAAATAAAAATAAAATAATTGGAATATTTAAGAAAACAATTATATTATACGCTTATTTGATTTCTTATTTTATTTACAATGTTCATTGTTAATTAACGAGTGGAAAATCAGAATTTTCCAACGGGAATCTTTTCTATACCTTTCTGAAAATGGATCCAAAGAGTGGAAGAAAACTTATCTATTTAGTTCGCAAATTATCAGGGATTTTATGTAAAACTTTAAATTGAAGAATAACTTTAATAACGATTGCATAATTAATTGGAATAGCAGAAAAAGTAATTAAATTAAACTGTATCTTAATATTTACAATTAATAGTTTTTTTTTATTATTTATTTTAGTGACTGAACCGCCAAGCGCGCGGGGGATGGTTTTTAACCGTTTTTAGTCCTTTTTTCACTTGCAAATTAAAATTATAAATATTGATGATAGAGATCCAGGAAGTAAGACTTTTTTTAGTAAACTTCCCGCTCATAAAAATTTTTTTTTTCGTATTTTCGATGTCTGTAATTGTTTTTGAGATACTTGCAAAAAATAAAACCCTCTCGTTTTATTTTAACGAATTGTTTATTACTTTTGCAAATTTTTTATGTGGAATTTTAACTTTTTCAGAAATGTTCTAGATGCAATTACCCATCGAACGACACCTTGATCACAACTTTCTGTAAACGCGAATTAGAATTCAAAAAAACGTATGTGACCTAGACTATTAGCAAAATAGAAGTTTTCAGTACGATAACGACTAACACGTATGCGGTGTGACCAGCGGAAAATTAAACAAAATAAGTCAAGCTAAATCCATCATTTCTGGCACAACTTTCGTAGACTTTGTGTCTTTTTTTTATAATAGACAATACAAACAAATCTGTGGGTTACCATATATTGAATGATTATCTCCGCTCTTAATACATAAATATGAAGAATTTACCCACATGTACAGACCTTTTAAAAATAAATGTTTCCATGAGAATCCTAATATATTTGTTCGAAAATGTGGAAGTATTATCCCACAACTTCGTATTACACCAAAACTTTTTCACCTAAAAATAACCCTTAAAAAAGGACTAAAAACGGCGCTTATATCGACTTTGGGAGAGTATTTGAATACCTTAACATTGTGAAAACGGGTTAGGGTAGGTTTCTTTAGATTATCAGATTAGTTAGCTTAGATCTTTATATTAGGTTAGCTTTTCCGCTGCTCCTTGCTAGGGAAAAAGGAAATGACGGTCAGCAAAACCTTCACTTCAAAGGTAGTTGAAGAATCATATCTTTCATATTTGAACATCATAAAATAGCAATAAAGCAACCTGTCGTATTGGTCTCTATTTTTATTTCTTTTTTATATAGCATATTAGACGGCCGAACGATCAGAGTAACCTTTAGAGAGTCACCGCTGCCCATGGACACATGATTCCAGAGGAGTTACCAGTTGCCAGTATTTCGTGTAGGAATAGGACATATGATGGAAGAAAGATAAACGGACAAAGAGTGGGACGAAGAAGGGGAGAATAGGCCACCGTAACTCTTGCTCTCTGGACGAGATGCAACAGTGGAGTTTGCTACTCTTCGTCTGTATTCTGCGAGAGTGCGGTTTCTTTGCGACTTATTGCGAAGCGCAGATGAAGTCCAAGTAATACACTGTAATGCCTATTCCACAATAGAAATAATAACGTGATGAATATTTAAAAAATGGTCAACGGTTCACTAAGTAGGTAGAGCAGAACTCTTCAGTGTCAAAAAAAAATAATAACTCCCCAAATTTATGAAAAAAAAATCTATTTTATTGACCAGACGTTTTAAAGCCATACTCTTCGAATTTATTTGTCATATACCATTCTTGTTAATATTCCTCGCATCGATTTATGTTAATAGAAAAATAAATCAATTTAGATTTTTAAAATATGTCAAAAATCAAGCCAATCTTTGTAACAAATAAAATGTGTCCTAAAAAAAATATATTATTGTCGGGGATGCTACTTTGATTAACTTATAGAACTCAAAGAAATTTTTAGAAACCCGCCAAGTGCGTGTCGGTTCGCACGCAGTGTAGAGTTCCGTAGTTGCTCGTCATTGCTCGTCACAATGTGCAAGCTTAGAAGGGGACTTTTATATGATACTATGAACACATTAATTTAATTTACGGTATAACGTCTAAAAACAGGCCCGCATAAAACGGGTTTTAAAAATGTTATAATTTTATTTTTTCATAAATTTACATGGTTCATAAAACTAGATTTATTACCTCTTTTACACAACTATTAATTACATCTAAATAATTTTCAATCGAATCTCTACAAACTTCTAATTTTCACTTCTCCAAGTGCAATTTATTAGTTGGTCGACTACTCTCGTTGACTTTCAAAGTTAACTTAGATGTGATAGTTTTTATTTTAACTTCGTGATATATACTACTTCCGTAATTTTTACTTATATATCCAAAAACTACCATTTAGTTGGGGTTAAATTGACTAACCGAAATTTGCAATTTGAAATTTAATAATATGTAAACGGATTTCTGCTTCGAAATATGCTTTTAACGCACCCGTAATATTTTTCAGCGACTTATCCAACTACACGAATATAATGGGATAGACGGGAAAAAAATTCATATCAAATCTGCGTGGAGGAGAAGTAGCCTAAAATATTTTTTCAAGATTCTATTTTGACACTTTGTCGGCGTGATTATTATTTATATCCATGCCAAATTATTATCTTCTGGTACTAAGAATCTCAACGGAGATATAGACAGCCGAACGGACATAGCGAAACTATAAGAGTTCGTTATCGACTGCGGAACCCTAAAAAAAGGTGAAAAAAAATATGAAAAAATTAGTATCCAAAGTACCGTGAGATGTGACAAAAATTAATAAAACAGTATCATAGATATACAACACCTTAATAAAAGTTTTGTATATCTATGATATACAATACCTTTGTGTATAACGCGTTACGTATAACTCAAAATCCCCAAATATTTTCACCAAAAAGATCTAGATTATATTAATATAGATTTTTAGGAATCTACAAAAGTTTTGTCGATCTTCCAATCGCCCACATCAATAATCTGTCTATTTCAACTATTCGAAGCCCTAACTTAATCAGAAGACTTGCTGAGAAGTTATTTGATATACGTTTTTTAAAAGAGCATTCTCCTCCAACAATAGCCATCCAACAATAGCCATCTATAGAACTGACCGATTTCAATATAATTTGCGGGTCTCTGAGGAGTTTCGTAGAGAAATATTTTTTTAATGTAATTTATTGACGTATTACTTTAAAAATCATTCGAAAAGGTTTTCTATGATATTTTTTTAACATCATGCAAAATATAATGCCTTAGGTTCATTTAAATCGGTCAATACCTTCAAAAGATATATAAGGTTAAATGCTTATGTTGCGTAAGTACCTTTATGAGTAAATATATATGAAGGTGTGCATATTGATATATGAGAATATATTTGTGGGTTTAATTCAATTTTCATCACATATATTTATGGATTTGTGTGTGTGTGTGTGTGTGTGTGTGTGTGTGTGTGTGTGTGTGTGTGTGTGTGTGTGTGTGTGTGTGTGTGTGTGTGTGTGTGTGTGTGTGCTTGCGTATGAATGAGTGGAAATATGTGTGCACATGTAATTACATAGGTTCCTAGGATACCAAAACATCGATATTTGACTGAAACTCGATTGCGGTAAATTGGGACGGAAACAATATCTATTCGAATTTCTTGGAACACTTGAATTTTCGCTGAAAATAGCTACAATATATAATCCTTCGAGGAATAGCATCCTTACTACCTATGATTCTTAGAACCACTACTCGTGAAACGAAAGCATTTTTCTGTCAGGGCTGCCACTCTCCTCGTCCTCCGCGAAGATCTCGTGTCGTGTGAGAACGGAAACTCGCCCCGAATAACTAATGGGGAGGAGACCAAAGAAAGGCGCTTATTCAAATCGACTGAGTAATTGATGTTGTTGTACCGGCGGGAGAGCCGGCGGACAGAGTATAGGCCGTGTCGATTTTTTTCCCGGCGAAGGGAAAAACTTTTTCAATTTCTTTGACGTTGACGAACTTTTAATTGGTTTTTTCCTCTGTTGTGTATTTTTGACCTTAAGATATCGGATTTTCATGGAAAAATGGGCATTTTTATTTGGGCCAAATTTAAATTATAAGCGATTTCAGCGATCGAAACCTTTACGGGAGACGAAGCCGATAGCATTTTGTAAAATCAGGATCAAAACGAAACAAACGTATAGCCTTACTTTACATCCTTCTGAGTATTTTCATTCAGTCATTGTTTATAATAGCCAAACTGTTGAGATTATAATTAATAATTTTTCTATTTAGATTAATATTATTAGTATTAATTATACCCTATTATCCACATCAATAATATCCAAGATTTGTTATAATACAAGATTGTGTTTCGTCCTCATTTCAGGATGTAGATATATTTAATACGTATATACATACAGAAACCGATTTCTCATACACATATTACATATATTATGGTATATAGCCGAATTCGACATTAAACCTTGATGTTTATAGAACTTCAAGACCGTAGAAGCAGGTCTTTCTGGCAATTTACAGACGAGGACCGCGAGTATATCTAATAAGTATGCTCAAAGCCAATCACAGCATTGACTGTGACAGTTTATATATGAAAATTTGATACATATAAGAAAAAAAATTAGGAGACTTCACAAAAAAAAATATAGGGGGATTGATAAAAATTCAACACTATAGATAAATATAAACTTTTAACTTGTTAGTATACTACATAAAGTCGGGATACTTCGTGTGTCATTCAATATAGAGTGTTAACCCTTCAGATAAATTTTAATACTTAGTAAGAAAGGGTATAATACAATTTCAAAATATTAAAAAAAAACTAAGCGATATTCTTAGTCGTTTAGTTTCACAAACCCTATATCTTAATCTATACCGGCTCAATCTTATAGAGATCAGTAATGAGCCATTCATCTTGTACCTGAAATACAAAACTGAGCAAGTCTAGATACAGAATTTTAATATTTGAGAATATAATTTCTTACTAATGTACCTCTTTTGCATGGTTATTAATTTCAAGTCCTAAATGTTGTGAATTGCTTTTCTAAATGAAAGAGTATTATACTGTTATTTCTCACTACATATTTCTAATACCCATATATATTTTTTTTAATTAAGCAATTTTGTAAAGATAAAAAAATAATACTTTTATTATTTTATATTGCTTTTACTTGTGAACGTAGAAATTAGCTAGCTCTTTCTTAAATATCACTCCTTATGAAACTCTAAATGTACAAGTCTCTCGTGTGCTTGTCCGGCTTTATGTTGTATAATAAAAGTATATAGTCTACTGCAAAAGTCTGTATACCAGTTTCCACTGAAGATCGACAAAACATCTAAATATAGAACCTATTTATTTTTCACACAAAACGTTCAGGATTGTAGCTAAGCACTAATGTAATGTGACCGAATTTCGACGTTAGAGCTATGCGACCTGCGTCTGTGTGCGTTTGTCTGCGTATGTCGATCTGTGAGTGTGTCTGTTGTTGTATGTGCGTCTGTTCGTCTCTGTGTGTCTATCTGTGCGCGTCCGCCTGCGTGTGTGTCTAAGCACTCATACGAGCTGTGCTCAGCCGGAGTCGGATGCGTGGGCGAGTACACGTGATCATGGCACGTTGCGAATTAGCACAGCGATCGTAAACTTCAGCCCGCAGGCCGCAAATTTGAGACGCCGCTCACACGTGTCGGTGCAGCCGCCGACGTGACGATGTGCGGGCCCCGGAAGCTGATAAATAAATTCGTTTACAACACCTTCGGTTTATTTGTGTGTGTGTGTGCGTGTGCGCAGAGTTCGTTACAGCTTACAGCTGGCGTCGATCGGAGAGGTGGATTTCTCAGAATCGCGGTGTGTTGTGCTTGGGAAGAAAATCGATTTTCTTTTAATATATTCCCGAGGCTCGTAAATACTTTTATTCATTCTGTAGGTGAACAATTGGGTCTGAGAAATATACAAGCTTCCGTAAAGCTTTTTTTACATTTTCATTAATTTTCTATAGTTTTATGAAAACTTTAATAAAACTATAGAAAATTAATACCAAGAAAAGGATGTGTTCGTAGACAATTATTGTATTAATGCTATGGATTTTTCCGTTATGATCATACGATCATTATATTTATACAATTAATTATACAATTATAATCCTTTATTATATGTTTTTGAAATAAATGTGGCTGTGGTTTACTTAATACGTCGATATCGTTCTTAAAGTTATTTTTCATAGATAGCAACCCTGTGACAATCTGTAGTCTCTGTTTACCCTTCTGGGAAATAGAAATAGCGAGTTTAGAGTTTAGTTTAGTTGCGAGAGAATAAAATAATGTTCTTTAGTAAACCGCATCACTTCAACGTGATATAGTATTAAATTGTGATTATTTTATTATTACAATAGAAAAGAATAAAAAAAAACCGTTTAACTCTGCATCCCGATACTAAAACGCCCAGTCATTTTCGGATACAGTTCGGGTGATTCGAAAAGTATTTTTTTTGAAATAAAACATTAACTTTTTCCGATTCTTCTACACTGACAATCTGTAGAATGAAATCTTCTAAACTGAAATCTTCTACACTGTGTGCCGTTTATGGCACGTAGCCTCTAGCGCTAGGCTTTTATTGTCGATTTTTGTATCGTCAATGTACCGGTGGTTTTAGACTACGCCAGAGTGGCAGTATCGAAGTGTCACACAGACTAAGTAAACAATTTTAATTTATTTTAAGTAACAACGTCACATTGTTCCTACCATAATAATAATAGATTGTATCCTTGTAACAATGATAAGATTTTTTTGGTATAAGATCAAATGTACATTTACTTTCCTTAGTTCTGATAGCGAATGTACTTTGTGTCTATAGCAATACCTTAGAATGGTTATATTGCCGATCTTATATTTTCCCTTATATTTTCTTGATGGTATACAATGAATGTATTGAAATTCCCCGCAGGCTGTACGTATTGTTTTATGGCCACTAGAGAGGTGCAAGTTTATTAATTAGCCTGTGGGAAATATTAATACCTCAATAGCACATCATGAAGAAAATATAAAAATTTTGACAGTCGTGGCAAATTTTATAAAAATACCCGCCAAAAAAATAAAAGTCCGGAGATTTATAGACGAAGGCGTAAGTACGTAACTAAGTTACCAGTCCCTGAACTTGTTTACAAGAATATTTGCGATTTCATAATAGTGAAGACAGATTACATAAACAGTACACTGAATGAAAGTAAATGAATCACTGGGCTAAAATCAAACAAAGAAAAAGCTATAGCTAGTTTTTATACATTTATTTAATTTTCACATAAAAGAAAAAAAAGGACAGATAAAAAATAACTTAAGGGAAAGAAGACTATTTAAAATTTTTGCCTGGTATATAACATGTATCATCTTACTTTGTGGTTAAAGTAAAGATAATGTATTAATTGTTTAGAATTTAACTCATTTATATGTTTACAGTTATAACTGGAACATGAAAAATTAATAGCTTGTCTGAAATTGAAATATAATCAACAAATCGTGGCAAATTTTGTAAATGAAGCACCAAATTTTTTAATGTCTAAGTACTCAATAATTGATTATTAATATTATATAATATTAATAATGGATATTGAATATGGATCATATTAAAATGAAAGACATTATTTATTTTATAAAGTATATAAAATTTTGACACATATAAATAAATTAAAACGATATTAAAAATATGAAGTTTCCAACATTCGTAGAGATTTTACAAGTTCTAGAAAAGGTTATATTTTGGCAAACGCTCCAAATTTTTATTGTATACTAATTCATTTAATACCTCATTTTTTTGTTAAAAATATAATTTTCCCGCGCTACATAAATGACGAAATAGTGTTGTTTCTTACGACATTTATTTATTAAATCACGATTATATAATTTTTTTTAGTGTACATGTGAATATCTTGGATTCTGCGTTACACAGGACAAGAATTTATTTTTGTATTCAAACTAACACCTTCTATTGATGAGTTAGGCGAGTATTATATTGGCCTTTTTGGAATTGTTTTTAATGTTTGGTAGTTGAAAATTCGGAAGGTCCATTGGAAGTTCGGAATTTAGTGTTCAACTGCTGCTTGCTTACCACAGCTCTTTTTTTAGAAACAAATCTAACCTAGAGACTTCTTTGAAATACTAAATGATAATGATGATCTTAAAGTAGTTTGATATCAAAAACTTAGCTTTCTGAGTATCATAAGAATTATTATTGAAAGTAAGCTGTTGAAAAACTATCCTTAGCAGTAAATAAATTTCCATCTATTTCGCACAATTAGCAAATAAAAAATTAAAAGACACAAGTTTTATTATTTCTTAAACTTGTTAAATATAAATGAAATTAAATAAAAAAACTGTTATTAACCGATATCATTAAATAGTTTATCTAACATCGTAAACAAAAATCTTACATGAAACACGTAGAACCTTTGCTCATATCATCTGAAATATGAGGAATAGATTTGATCTGTGGAAAGATTTATGAGCTGCTGTGAGTCTACTCACTTTTTTTTTTATAATTACCCTAGTGATGTGCCACAACAATCGATACATCCGGCCTCGATAAGGACGTCACTATTACCAACGAGGGGTTGTCACGCGAATCATTCATTCCCGAACACGGGATAGTAATTATCGGCCATTGAACACAGTTCGTTGGACCGCTGATTACGTGGCTATTTGGATGAATATTTTATTAGAATTTCCTTTGTTTACTCGGCGTGAATGTACACATTTTTGTTATTAAACTGTGGCATGTTTTTTCGAATCGCCAAGCCCTGTGTTGCCCGCTACTCGACTTGCAAAGTTATTTAATCTTTCACGCCGCCATTACAATGTTTGTGTAGTTGATACACCCGTCACCCGTTTACGTGCATCATGCCTTTACCCGTTTTAGGGTTTCACTCCTCAATGGTGCTAACGGGACCCTATTGCTAGGGCTCCGCTGTCCTTCTGTCTGTCACAGGGCTGTACCTTTGGAATCGTAATAAGTAGACACTTGAAATTTTGGCTGAGTATATAGTACCATGGCCGCTATAGCGAAAAACAATATAAATAAAATGAGTTAAAGGGGAGGTTCCCGTCCACTGAACATTTTTTAATGATAATATGTAGTGTTAAATATTGGTATGGAGCACTTCATGCTCGAGTGTGGCTCGCACTTGGCTGTTTTATTTTTAAATAATGAAACAGAAAAGATTTTGTAAACAGGTGTTTTATGAAAAGAAACAGAAATTAGAAACGAAAACATATTCTGTGACCAAGCAAGCGGAGACGCGATCTAAAACTGATATTCACTTAAAATAATTTATTACAAAATCCCACTTTACACAGTGAAATGGATATTAACCGGACATAACAACATGATAGAAGAATCAGATGAAAAGTTTCCTCTTCACCTGATTCTTCTTTTTGTTTTGTGGTTCAAAAACGATCTACGTGCGAGCTTATTGTAGTGTCCGATAAGTTGTCTTCTCCCGCGGCCCAAGTGTCCAGTGCCACTTCTCAGATGCACTGTCAATTCTCATAGCTGATCTCTCGAGCACCATTCTCTGAACCAATCAGACGCCAATGGTCATCTTCAATTTTGCACCTTTGCCGATGCTGCCCGTTTTTTTTTTCTAGAATGATATCGCAGTAAATGGAAATTAAATGAGATATTAAAAAAACCGGACCAGTGCGAGTCGGACTCGCGTACGAAGGGTTCCGTACCATTATGTATAACAATGGTACGGAATTTTATTTGTCGTTAAATCTAATGCTCAATTCGAAGTTGTATCCATAAAGGGTTATGGTAACTAAAGAGGGCGCAGTATGTGCCGGCATTCAAGTCAACATTGCTAAACACATTATCTATTTGAGTATAACCCGTTGTGGTAACAATACCAGGAAGTTGTGACTTTAAATCAATATGGTGGAAATATTTTTTGAAAACTGCATTCTCAATAGATTCCAGTAAATCTATATTAAACTCCTCGCACACTAGAGTCGGAGGCATTGAGTGTTTACAATACATCGATGTATATCGTTCATCTCTAAAGTGAATATTTAACTAAATATTCTGTGAATATTTCAAGCGTCTACCTGTTGCCGTTATCAATATCGAGCCAAAACTAGCAAAAAAAATCACGTTTGTTGCATGGGAGCCCCCTTAAATATTTATTTTATTCTGTTTTTTTTAGTATTTGTTTTTATAGCGGCAACAGAAATACATCATCTGTGAATGATGTATTTCCGTTGTAATTTCAACTATCTAACTATCACGGGTCATGAGATACAGCCTGGTGATAGACGGACGGACGGACGGACAGTGGAGTGTTAATAATAGGGTCCCGTTTTTTACCCTTTGGGTACGGAACCCTAAAAATATACTATCAAGATAAAAAGAATAAATGTTGATGGCGATTGTTGTCGATTAATATTTGCACGCGCGAAGGTTTTCGATCCAACTCAAAACCTCATAATTAGGAATGAGAATTTGAAAAGAAATATGAAAACTTGACAGTAAATAAGAGAAGTAATCAAGCAAACCTAAAATATTGCTTATTTTGACACAGGATAGGATCGAAGACGTCGCTATTAAACAAGCAAGTTTACGTACTCGAGCGCACAACACAATCAAACCCGAGTGAGGATCTTAAAAGATAACCGCAGTTTGTGTATATAAAAAAAATTATCAAAACCTATCAACCACTACATCACACAATTTTCATCTTTATGCTTATCAAGCATAGGGTACAAATTATAAAATCAAAATTAAAGTTTAACGAAGCAAAACATTCCGTATTGATAATGATTACTTTATGGACGCTATAAAATTTCCAGTAATCGATTATAGGCCTTATTTTACAGACTTAAAGTTGAAAGTTGATCGATTTCACCTTACAGGTGGTATCACCACAAAGGATGTGCTGCGGTTGATAACGACAGGAAACTCAAGTGAATCTTTGATAACGTTCTGGTATGCCCGACAATGTTAGCTCTTCTTGACACGTGAATTAGAACTTGACCGTAGATCACGACAAATCGGAATTAATTTTCCAATGGTATTTTTTATGGGGCTTGTGAAGTACACCATGACCTATTGTAAGGGTGGTGTTAGATGCAATTCTGCAGTTTTGAGGATTCATATATTTGTAGGCCACAGTGAGATTTTTTTAAGAATGACAGTTGGTATCGGGTTTTTTGGCGCTAAAAGTTAAATAAAAATGAAATTTATGGCGCATATGAAATTTTAGAATTTTATTATTTTAGAACATATGTACTATTTTAAGTTTTCATCAAAATTATTTATATTATTCTATTTATCGCTTATCTCGCGGGGCCCCAAAAATTCATCATTTTGCATTTTCAGTCAAATATTCGCCGTTTTTAAAGACTGACCTATTTTTATTTGAGCGCAAAGGCCCAACATCTAATTGAAAATATATTATCAAGTACGTTATGACACATATAATATTACGTAAAGATAAAATTGTCGCCTCACTGCGCTCGTAGTAAAAAGCTAATGAGACAAGATTAATCACACCAATACATTGAGTTATTGAAGCTATTAACGGGAGAAAAAGGTTGATAAGATTAGGTGGTGCTCAATTCCTTAATACTACTGTTAGGTGACATTGTGTGAATTGATTATGGTATTAATATTGCTTTTCCACCTCCTGGAATCAAGAACAATGACAAAGACAACGAAAATAACCACCAACATCTTGATAATGCCAATGCAAAGTAGTAGCAAGTACTGGAGGCTGTGGCTGCTGTTTTATGGTGTTCAGGACACAAAAGACGCGTCTAAGAGAAGAAGCACACTGTAGACGGCTGATGATAATACTTCTCATCGGCCGCAAAGTGATGAAATTCTTGAAAACGAATCTGTCTAATCAAATTCCATTACGTACTTATTTAACATTAAATATATTTTCGCAAAATATTTGAATCTATATTTATTTGAATAGTAATTTATATCTTATATAATATTATCATTATTCTTCACAGCGATTATTGAACTGTTTGAATTAATTATCATCACATTTTTATTTCATCGGTCTAACCATACATTTAACAACGTAGGGAATTGAAATCGCTCAGGGCCAAGAAACCTCCTTACGAACTTCTAACCTTTAACTACTTTCATAGCATAATCATATTTTTTCCCTTCTTGGAAGCTGATGGTATTCGAAAAAGTATTTTGTTTTGCGAGAAAAATACGTAATTAATTTTGTACGGAACCCTCAGTGTACGAGTCCTGCTCGCACTTTCCTGTTTTTTTCTCTTTTTCATACCTCTTACTTTTCTCCATTTCGGCTACATTCGTTTGTATTCAAATCCCACACTGACACTCCATGAATATGAGGAGGATAATAAAATGCGTTCCCTTCGTAAAAAAAAAGGGCATTCATATGTTTATAAATAAAATTTTAATTAAAAAGTTGTTGAGAGCCAAAAACATTTACATTATCTATGAATTTTACGTGCTTTACCTTTCTTATACAAATACAAATTAAAAAACATACGATGTCCACACGAACATAAAATAATTATAGGTAGATTTTATAAGAATATTGTTATAAAACATATTTAAGCTTTTTATAGATAAATGTTATCTTGTCAGTTTTGTGTAGTTCGCAATGATGTATAATTACATGCATGTAAAAAATTGAAAATATAAAAATTCTGCTTGTGCGTTATTGTTGTTATATTTTCGATATAACAACTTTTTCATAGCGCCGTCCGAATTTTAACTCTCTATACTCCCTGCAAGCAGCGAGTATAGATCACTCTATACTCGTTGCTTGCAGAGAGTACAAAGAGTGTAGTTTCCCAAAAAACGGAGTTTAAAGCTTTCGTGTCTCTACCCTTCCTGCTGGAGTTTGTGTCGCCGCAGACTGCTATTAGGAATTCCGTTCTAACTAATACTACGTTGCCACGCGGCTACGGAACCACGACACGTCCCGTCTTAGCAGACGTCAATCGTACAATTGAACTTTTTAAGGAACAACGGTTGCGCGTCCGCGAACCGAACGAGGCGGCACCGCGCGAATAAACTAACTTCAACAGTAAATTTAAACCTTTAAGTTTGGCAGTTAATTTCCGCAGTCACCTCCCGGGTCTACTTTACCTGCTGGCCGTGATGAATGGACGGAACTCCTGGAACTAGCACGATTACTCTAAATAGGGGGCAGGTATGCGCCACTAATGTTACGACTTGTGTTATGGGACGAGAATGGATGAAGTTCTTTTTTTTTAATTAAAACTTAAATTCGTTAAAACTTTTCAGCTTCTAGATGTCTAAATAGTCGTCTTAAACAGCCGACTACAGATAAAGACACGAGTTTTGAGAGTAACAATTTTTTTTACAATACTAACCGGAAAGAAATGACAGCAGCTATGTGCCGTGTTTATTATTCTACTGCTAAGCCAAATCCTGTTATAATCCTTTTAAAAAGGTGTCAACAATACACTGAGAATGTCCGGCACTGGCGGCTTTAAGCATTCCGGGGGTGTGATCACGCGAATAAGGTGGGTTATGATTTCAGCGGGCTACGTAAGCGTGTACGTGTGTACGTCGCCTGTTCGCGGGTAGCACCTAAGCTGGTTATCGCGTTTGGACAAATGAGATGTCGTCAGCTGCGTCTTACAGTTCCGCGTGTCATAAGGTTTACGACGCCATATTAAATCTAACATGGCGGATATGAATCACACAATGCTCCAAGCAAAAAAAAAAACATATAACACAAATACATCGGGTTTGATATCGAATAATTTCAATTAAGAGGCGGAAAATTTGTAATTCGGATAAAACAAAATATAACATTTCGTATCTTTTAAATAAATTTAGTTTCGGTGAATGTCAAATACCTTTACTGTTGCCAAAACAAAAAATGTCAAATAAAAATGAAAGTTGAAGAATTTGACTTCGGACAAAAGAACATTTAAAGAAAGTACGAACATGTTATCTAAATGAGAGAAATGGTTACTGAGTACCGAAATCGTGAGTGGCGTCCCCTCTCGGATCATAAATTTAATAACAATACATAAATAAACATTTGACCTTACAAATTCGCACTACCTAAAGTTACACAATTTAGTAATCATTAGGTATGTGTCAAGGAAAAATCTAACTATTTTTTTTGGTGTTTATTACATAGATGGGTTTTAGCTCCTTTTCATAGTTTACCTTTATTTCATTTTAGTTAAGAACTCATCGATCAATTGTCTCGTAGTGGTATGGTGTTCACACCTGTTCACTTGGATTTACACCTGGCGCCTTCTATTTAGAATGGGACAAGGTTTTTAACTATTCCAAAACAAATGCACCTCTGAAAATTATCTCACATCAAACAGTACACTAATAAAAGCGGATTGAGTAAACTGAAATAAACTGAGTAGTGTTAAAGTAATTAATAATTATTATACCGTGTTTACGACCTTAAAAAATAAAATAAAAGTAATAAGATGTTGAAAGCCGCTACAAAAGCTTTCAATGCTAGAGGTGACATTAAAAAGATGAAAGACAGAATCATAGACACGACAAAATTGTAAGGGTTCAGTATATTATTTGGGGTTACGGAACTCTCATAAGATGCTCGTGTCCGAAATAAATGTCGACGAGAAAATTTAATAAGCCGACTTACCCGATAAATTATACAAGGGAAAAAAATGAAAATGGTTTCACAAACATCGCGGGGGAAAAAAAAATAACGACGCGCGTCCCCTAACAAGATATTAAGTTTAGTGGAAAACGAGCAGTCAAGTTAGCGCTGAAGGAGATACAAATTACAGGCTTTGATGCGGCCGGCCGGAGAGTACTGCCGACCTTTTGTTTGCTGCGCGCGCGCCGCGGCCGAGCCTGTCTTTGTACGTGCACAACAACAAATAACGTTCTTGTCCTAGCCTCCACTTACGTATTAATTATTACAAATCATCGGTGTCAGGATGTGATTTTGAAGAGGGTAATTTTTATCATTCAAGAGAGATTATGTTTATCATACAAGAGCTTATCTTTGTCATTCAAAAGCGTCACATTTATCGTTTATGAGGGTTTCGTTTATAAATCACGACTGTTATGTTTATAAATCTGCAGTGTTACGTTTATCATCCAAGAGTGTTCAGTTTATAAGTGTTACGTTTATTATTCAAGAGTCTTACGTCTGTCATTGAACAGCGTTTCAAAGTCATTGTCTTCAAACTATAAGTTATGGGATACGTATTCTGAATTCGGACGAACCGCTTCACAAGTTTCTAACTTAAGACAAACGGCTTAACGTGCTTTTCGAGGCATGCGATAAGGGGTTCACCCTTTTTGCCCGTGTATCGAATATCACGTAAAACCTTGACCCCTCCCGGTGTAACCTCATCGATGACGACGGCGGTTGACGGCCCTCAATCCGCACCGGGACAGCGTCGAGATTGACGGTTCAATCCCATCAATCTGACACAAATTTATTGTTTTGCCTCAACAGCGATGTCTAATGAATATCTGACATGTCTGTCATTTTTTTATGGCGGAAAATGTACGATTTACTTAAACTCGTTCGTGCACTGACCTGTTTCCACAATTACTTAGCCACGTTTTGCTAACGAGTTCAGGAAAATAACAAAGGATATGAGTGTGTAAATGGGATGAATATAAAAAAAGTTAATATTCTTTATATCTCATGTATGTATGTCAACTATGTTGTGACCAATGCGGTGATACACAAGTTTTCAAAATATGTAATGTTTATGCAACTCGTGACTCTATAGATCTCATTATTCGTCGGTATTATGTTGACATTACGTAGATCCTTCCGTAGGTATGAAAAACTAGTTTCATGTGCGGCAGATTGAACATGGGGTAGAGATCAGATTTATGACATTAGATAACTGATCATCAAGTTATTTAATATTTAAGAGGAAAATATATGTTCAAGGACTATGTGAAAACTGGTTATTTATTTTTTTAATAAATAAATATATTTATATACATATTAAGAAATATGTATATAAATATATATTTATTTATATACATATTTTTATACTATGTATTAAGTACATAATCAACTTTTTGTAAATACGTTTAAAAAATAAGGCACATATATGCACTCGTAAAAAGTGAACTTCTTTAGCTTATGCATATATTATTTTTATTTTATGAAAATATATTAAATAAAAGAAATGAGATTGAAACTAAAGATATTTATGGTTTTAAATGTAAGCTATTTTATTGGTGAGATAAGTACAATTAGAGTAAGCTTTTTTTTTTTATAATTGTTATCATAATCATTCAGATTAATTTATAATGTTTATAAAATTTTGCAATTAAATATTTATAATAATAATATAAACTTATGCCTGTGGAAGGGTAGGCAGAGATCATAGATTTTACGTAGTAAACATATCTCTCTTGCATATCTCTAAATTGGCTAAAATATAAAATGCATCTTTTACATTAAATATAATCTAGAATATTTATGAAGAACGAACATAACGGGGATATATAACTCGAAAACGTGACGTTTTTCTTAATACTAATTTTTTTTCTCTACGTACCTAAAGAAGATTCATTTCAAAAATATGAATTAAAAATATCGTAACACTAAGTACTACATTTTTTTTTTTATTTTAAATAGATGAATATTTCCTCCTAAAACACGAAATCAATCAAAAAATTTATTTTTTAACAAATTAATTCAGGAGGTGACTTAAATCGGCGCCATTTTTACGAGCCTCCAAATTTTAGAGAGAGGTATGTATAGTAAATCATTTCTACAAATTTACATACAGGGCTACTATATTAGCGAACAACTAATCAACTAGGTTTTTCTATATAAAAGATTTAATTGTGTTGACTAATTAGTATAGTTTATTTGAATTCATATTGTAGGCACTATGCTCGTTGGTCGAGTTTGCCCGAAACTGTATGTACATTTTGACAAAGGTACCAAACATTATCATAAAATCGTCGAAGTTAAAGAAATATTATACGAGAGTGGTTCTCCCTACACAGTACTTGGATTTTAGGCAAATATGTATTTTCTTATCATTCTGTTGAAGACGATTTCTCTTTCATTATTAAATTGTCATTGGAACAATGTAATTCGTCCCATTTTATGCAATATGAATAATTTTAAATATTCATGATAAATATTATGTAAGGATATATTATTCGGAAATTGCGTTAAAAAGCAAAAAATAAACATCCTTATTTCTTACCATAATACACGTGATATTTCCTGTTTGTCTATTAAATGTTCCTAGGTATAGCTTTTCGCGTCTGCTCAGTATTTACTGATAGTCTAAATTCCAGAATAACGAATAAATGCTGCTTATCAAATGACTTATCTCTTAAATGTTGTTGCGAATTGTTTTAAACGCAATAGCATTAAAAGACAAAAAAAAGGAAAAAATATTGGTTTGGACATTCGAACCCGCTTTAAAGATATCAAAGTAAAAAATAATAAAGTACCAGATATTTAGATTTTTTTTTGGTCTTCAAATAAACGGTTTTCCCGAATATTTGAAATAAATTTACATAGGTTTTTATGTAAAACAATTTCAAAACAGAAATTTAATTTTCATCAACGTCACCACCCCGTTCGTACGTAAATTAATCGCACTTGACCATGTTTTTTTTAAATCCTATGGATGCCTGCAAAGAGGAGACGAACGATCACGACTTCCTGGACAAAGTCTACGTACGGAAATACATAGGCGGGTATGTGCACCAAACGGAAACCCTAGGGCGACGAGCAAATAGGACGATGCAAAATAAAAGGTAATTTATTCACGATGCGTGTGTGAGACATTTTTTAGGGTTCCTTGCGTCATGGTGTTACGTGGGGCTCATCGATTCCTAAACATTGTGAAACTTTTTAGAAAAAATAAATAAAAAATAATCATACATCAATTGTTAATACGATACATGACATTAATCTGTAAATAATGTACACATAAATCAATATATTTTTTACAATGTTAATTATAGCCTTTTTTAAGACATTTCTTTTTACAATGGTTCATCGAAGTTATTGAAATTAAAAATAAAATAGTCGTGACACCGTTTGCCTACTGGCAAAGGCCTCTCCAAACTGTCTCCATTTTTATCTATTCCTGGCTGGTCCCTGTAACACCTGCAGCAGGTTTTATTTCATCGACTCATCTTCTGAAAGGTCTGCCCAGACTTCTTTTCTTGACGCTCCTGAACCAGTATATAATTGTTTGTGACCATTTTGCCGTTCCTTAATACGTTCCGTCCACTTCCACTTTAACTTCCTGATAGTCGTTTTAATATCTTTCAGTCTTATTTGTTTTTTTATAGATGAGGTCTTGACTGTATCTGATATTGTTTTTCCCATCACACGTTTTCCCACAATGTTTTGAAATGTTTCCAATTTCTTAATGTGAGTTTTGGTGGTCAACCATATGTGAAGACAGGAAACATTATACAAGTATCGTAGTGTTTTCGATATTTAAGAATGATAAAAGCGTCTCACGACAAGCGCGCTCGGCTATCCATAGTGGGGTCCTGATCCCCACGCTTATGTGTGGTAGTGAAAGCTGGGTATGGCAGAAGAAAACGGAAGGTAGGTTCAATATAGTGGAGATCGCTGCGTAGTATGTGTGCAGTGTCTCGGCAAGATAGATGTAGAAATAGTGATGTCAGAGAGCGGTGTGGTTTGAAGGAAGATGTAGTGACTGGAGTAGAAGGAGGTGCATTGCGATGGTTTGGCCATCCGGAAAGATGAATTAAAGTAGACTGACAAAACAAATCTATAGAGCGAATGTGTGTGATGAAAGGGTCGGCTTAGAAAATCCTATGCAGACCATATTGGTGGCATATTAAAAAAGGACCGAATTCCCAACACCCTAATTCAACGAGCTTGCATGAAAAGATTGATGGATGTCATTGAGGCAAGAGAGATATGCAAAGATTGTACTATGTTGAAATCTATAGTCTCTGCCGACCCTTCTGGGAAACGGGTATGAGTTTATATTATTACTAATATATTAAAAGTTTTCTTGTAGTGTTCGATTTCCTTATTTCCTTATTCCTCATGACTGCTATATTTTATATTCATTCATAATTATTTGTATGTCCGTCCGGTTTTGTCACTGGACATTCTCCCCCTAAATTTCCACCCGTGACTATTGTTTGGCCATGACCTTATCGCGTCGTCGGGCGTGAGCTGGCGGACCACCCACGCTGCGAACTTCAGTTCACGGCGGTCACACGAGACATTATTTCACCGGGCCATTATAGCTTCTACGAGCGACGTGACCGTGGGTAGGTCACGTCGACTTCGCGATGTGCCGGCCGCTCTAAGTCCTTTGTGGATGCTCACGATTCTGATTTCAACTCATAGGAAATCAGAATCGCGAGCATCCACAAAATAGTTAGTGCTCTTGTATTTTATATTGTATTGTATTTGTATATATTATCTTATAGAAAATATAAGATAATACAATATAAGATAATGAAATGACCTCCTCCCCGCGTACCCCACGTACCCCGCGTACTTGCGTCCCTCGCATCAACTAACACGTCTCGGGGTTAAATTTTTGTATCATAAACAAACAGGGCAACGTTCAGAATCAAATTAAGCGGAAATATAACGAAAGTATTTTTTTTACCAATTTCCGCGATTTTTTCAAATATTTATGAGTTTGGGGGCACCTCTAAAGATATTAGGAGTTAAATAGAAAATTGTGTATGTCTTTGTGAGCCAAAAGAGCAACTTTTTACAGGTATTCCAAAGTGATAACGAAAAAAAAATGAATTCGCTCCACCCTGTTCACTCCAATGTTCATTCCTAATTATTTACAATTTTTTATGAAGATAAGGAAACTACGGAACTCTTCGTTGTGTAATCGAAGACGCACTTGCCGAGTCTCATACACATTCCCCGTATTAAGCGTATAATATCACCATACGCTGCAGGATAACGTGCAATCTTATTATATTCTTTCTCTTATAAAGGGTTTTCCGTGTGGATATAGAGTCGGCATTTTCCCATTTTTTGCTTACAAAAGCGAAAAGGGGTTAAGTGAACCCTTATTTAAGGATGAAATTCTGTATGTGATATAAATATCGATGCGTGTCTTATCTGTACAGAATATATATATATATATATATATATATATATATGGAAAATAAGTCTATCACAGATTGTTGGAAGACATACTTTAACTATGGTATCTTTGCTTGGGGTAGTGCATCTGACAACGTTGTAAAAGTGGAAACATCAATTGAAAACAAACTAGTAAATAAATTGCGTTTACTTACTACTACCAAGATTGTAAACGACAATATCAAGATAGACTTACAAATACGAGATACAGGTTAATAATACTCCCAAAAATTAAAAACCTATTAGTGCTGTAGATGCTTATTAAGTGGAAAAATATCTGTCAGATAATATGAAAAACTTGGCTTGTTCTAATAGAATGTTAAAAATAGGTTTAGTGGTTGGATAGAAATACAAAATGATTTACATGGCTAATGTATTCATTACTTGTATATTATAGGTATTCTAAAACTATTATATATTATATCACCTATTGTTTGTATTGCTATGCATTAATGATATTTGCGATGGATACAAGTGTATTATTTAAACCGTTAATTGCACTCGTTTTTCTTGTAGGTGTCTCGCACCTCTGTAGGACTTTATACCTGATTAAATAAATAAATATATATATATATATATATATATACTTTACCGGCTATTGCATAAAATTGTTTATATTTGTTTCCATTTCTTGAATATTCCGTATCAAAAATTTGTTATTAATATGCTTTTTTACATATTTACATGTATGATCTTCATGTGTGTACTAACATTTTTTGTGAGAGTTGATTGTTCAAACTAGAAACTAAACAATTGCACTGTTTATAGAGATTTTTCGAATGAATGAACTATAAGAAGGAAGGGCAAACAGTCGATTGGGAAGGTTACTCCTTCTATTAAAACGGCTTCGTCATCACGTCGACCGGCCGTATGCACAACCCGAATAATTTCCCAGTTTCTGATAAAAATTAGAACAAATTTTTGACAATCTGCGCTAAAGAATACGAGAAAGGTCGACGAAACTAATATACGTCAAAAAGGACTAGTGTACCTAACGTCTACACACAATACAATAAACACTTCTCCGTCATCTGCCCTCGATTCTAATTACCATCCGACTCTTGGTGTCCATTTATGTATAAAATTTTATTTTAGTCCATAAACCATAAAGTTTCTTAATGTTTTTTTTACTGTTCTTCCTTCCTTACATAAAACCATGTGTATGTTGGCTTTGAACCCCCTTGCTTATTTCAATTAATAATTCTAAGAGTCACAAATGTATACTATCACATAGATCTGTAGATCTGTTTGTACGTTCATTTTTTTGTGATATTATGTGATTGACGTATGTGTCATGACTTACTGACCCAAATTCTATCACTTTTAAAACTTATGTATGTTCTTTTATAAATTAAGAACAGTTCGACTGGTGGTAATAAAAAAATGTTATATAGTAATTGCGCAAATAATGCGTTAATATGTGTACCTGTCTGCCTGTAGGTCTGCGTGTTCTCTTATAACTTAATAACCGTTTCACTGATCGTGACGAAAATTGGTGTTCAGTTAGAATAAGCTAGTGTGCTAATAATAGGATGTTTTCTGTTTGTGTGTCTTTCTGTGTGTATGTTCTTTTATACTTAATAATGATTTGATGAATCATGATGAAAATTGGTATAAAATAAGAGAAAACGATGGGGTACTGTATATATGTCTGTGTGTAGCTTTATTTACAACTTAAGTACGGTTTTGAAGTAGAAATAGAACATGTGTTTGATTGCGCAAATGATAAGATTCAAGTGATTTCAATACACCGTATGATAATCAAGAAACGAGAGCTTTTCATATCGATATGTGCCGGGATCGAAACAGGGCTAGCGATTGGAGGCGACAGTAGCGGTGACGGTAACACGAGGACGAGAAGAAAAGTGGTAACGCCCACTGTTAAATCAAAACTTACAGATTAGTAGAACCATTTCATTTGTTGTGAGTGGTCTGAAAAAATTAAAAAGCGTTATGAAAACGAATAATGTGCCTTATTATGAAAATTAAAATCTTTAATTAATTGTAGAATAAGATCGACTCGAAAATGCCGATCGAGATGAATAGCGTTGACTATTCGATTAATAAAAATGACGTATTTGAATATGTATTCGTACACATTTTGTTTATTTTAAAAATTTCTATTCAAAATTTTATACGTTAAATACTTGTAAATGGTTTTCGCAAGCGCGCAAAGACGCGTTTAAAAGTTTCTGTGTGTTTGAAAATGTGAACAAACGCCCCCAAAATTGCGGCATAACAATTGAAGTACAATATAACAATTGGAATTTTAATGAGCATTAATTTTATTTCGCCACTTCGGCGTAAATTGATGGCCTTAAAATATCATCTTGGAGGCGTACAAATTATTGTCCGCTTTGTTCCTCGGCTATTGTTTCATAGGGCCACGTAATCCGGGGATTTCCCTGTTTCCTCGTAACAGAAAGATGTCCCATTTTGTTGCTATATCGTATAATTAATTTACCTATCCATCTTTGTGATGGGCACAAAACGACAAATGTAAATTGTAAAAGTTGCCGTACCGTTCTCTTCACGACTTCGCTTATATTTATATAACATTTAACATTTATATACAAAGAAATATTTCTCGGAATCGTCCAAATTGATATTCTCGTCCGACGTAATGGCATTGTGGAGAAAAATTATTAAATCCAACAAAATACTCGAAGGTAGTCTTGTTTCTGCGAAAAGGTAAATTTTACTGTTGTGTTTGAACAGCGGTTACGTAAAAAAAAATATGTCATACACTATTCAAGTTAATAATTTGAGCGCGATTGTCTCTCGTAATGCGCGTTTTCTTTTACTTAGATTCGGGGCGAAGGAAGAGATATTTCCTTAATGTGAAAAAAATCTTTTATATACACCGAAACGGCGATATCAAACTCACATCGCTACTGCATTGTGTTCGTTTGGCTTGCGGAGTACTATGGCGTTATTTTTTGTCTAAAATCGTAGATAGAGGATACTTAAGAATATTTATTGTTAAAAAAAAAATTCGGGGACACGCTGCGTAGTCACTATAATACAATAAATATTAACAACATGTTTGACGGTATAACGAGAGATTAAAAAAATATATTAAAATTATTCTAATTATTATAAGCATTAAAACATCAAAAACGCACAATTATAAATATCTAAAATATACTGACATATATACATCTCGTCGTAAAGGGGAAGTGCTATGTCTAATTATATTAAATATTGCATATTATAAATAATAAACAAATAAATAACAAGACATAGTTGTGTATCGATTAATTAGTAGACCATTAAAATATAGACTACGCAACCCATAATGCAAACGCAAACCATGCCAGCTAAAGATAAATCAGAGGCATTTGTATCTTCTCAGAAGATCTTTCGACTCATTATTTTACGTTTCACATTCATATTTACAGATTACTATAGTTTTTTTTGCCCTGCTTTAGCTAGATTAGGCTTATTGAAATTTTTATAACTTATTAAGCCTTATAAAGAGGGTTGTGTCGCCCTTTTATACTCATAGTCTTTTTAGGGACGACCCATGCTCTGTGTCTTGTGATAAGACGCTACGTGGATTGTTTTAGTACATTATCTTTATATACAAAAATTCGACTTCCGTATGTATGTCGCTGCAAAACTTCAAATATATTCGTTAGATCGACTTGAAATTTTAACACAACGTTGCACTCAGACACATGTTTCTTTATTTACTAGCATTTGTTTCCGACTTCGTACGCGTATTCGTATTATTGAACCGCACTACTACACATACTCTAAAAATTATCTCAGTCATAGCAAACTATATGCGCGTATTTTATTTCTATATCAACATTTGAACCGGAGATGGAAAACGACACGTGAAATAGAATCGGGAGCCGGGACCGAGACTGCAATTAGAAACGGGACTAGAGTCCGAACCGAGACTGGGACCGGACTAGAATCGCGCAAAAAGCGCGCAATTCTGGGAATGAAATCAAGAACACTATTGGAACCGGGACTAAAAGCTTCGAACGAGATTAGGCTCGACGACAGGATGGATCAATATAAAAGATAGTTCTTTCTTCATCTTTTATATTCGATCGATCGATCAATGCGTTTATGAAAGATAAAGGATTACATTGTATATCCGGACGAGTGACGCCGCAAGCGGAAAGCTAGTCAGTTTGACGGTGGACACCACACTTCCTTGAAGTAATGAAATTAATATTATAAGTAATCATTTTAAAATTACGTTTCCGCTCCCGCCTTTGCCGGCGTGTAATTCGTATTTTACATTAATTGTTTATCGTGGTTCAGTCCCCTCCTTCGTTCACCGGACCACGCCCCCTCCAATCCCAAGGGCGGTGGCCCTTGCATATTTTTCAATATGTCGACAGCACGACAGATATGTCGACAGAGTGTAGGTTTTTTTCGTTTCTTTTGAAAGTTGTTATTCCTTCGTATCGCGACGCCTGTACGCCTTCGAGGCTAGCGAGTGTCATTCGCATTGTAACTTCTCAGACTGAAAATGAAAATAACTTTTTTTCCTGGCATTTTTTCATATGAAAGTTAAAGGGGCAAACGGGCGTGCGAGTCATCACAGAATAGGTGAGCACCCCCGCCCATAGACACGTGCAACTTCAAAAGAATCTCCAGTCGGATGCCGGCCTCTTGGATGGGAGTTGGAGGGCCGATGAAGGAGAATATACGATTAAAATGATATAAAGCCTACTTTCTGCTCCAAGTCATGGTCTATCTACCCGTGTATACAGCACACTAAAAGACAGGAAAAAAAAAAAATAGTTTTCCTTTTCTCTTATACCACCTTTGCATTTCTCATACATACCTTCAATATAAAGACGTACGAGGTTCTATTGTTTTATTATATATATATTACGTAAATAACATAGAAAATTTAGAAAATGACGTACAATTCTTTTGAAGCACTGTTATCTAAATCAGTGTAGTACTATTTAATATTGCCTTTTCTTTCATCACAGAAGTTCTAACTAAAAGGATATGAAGATACAATATAAAATACAGATTAACATTATTTTGAACTTGATAAAATCACGTACACAGATTGATTTAGATAAATTTAATCTGTGAAATTAAATTAATTTGATAATGAATTTAATTTGTTAAATTAAATTCATGGAATTTATATTCATTTCGTGGATCATTTTCTGTTTATCTGTCTGTGGAAGTGCTAAAATTAAATTACGTCAGCATGATTTTAATAAGGTAACTTCAGAACGCATCAAATGAAAATACCGAATGAAAATGCGTTTAATAATATCCGACTTAAGTTCAAGTGAAATCCAATTAGTGGTTTCGTTGTGATCGAAGACAATACAAAGACTTTAATGAATTCAGAGAAATGTCTGTGGTTATTTGGAAATTGTATTTGCGTTGGTAAAATAACATCTGTGCATGTACACTTTTTGGAAGAACTGCACCCTTTAAATGTAAAAATATTTTTAGAGCGAGTATTTACTATCTGAAATATTAATTTGCAAGAAGTTGTTGAGCCCTTATACAAACAGAATAGTCGGCTTCTAATGCCTCGAAGGTATAAAAGCAATAACAAAACATTTCTGCAATTCGCCCATCATGTCTGTCTGTAAGTCAACGTTAAATTACAACATGTTTATTAACTTTGTTATTATTGTTTAGGTAAGGATGAAAAAGACTTGATATAACTATACAACTTAGTGTTTCAACATAAGCTATGTAGCATGCTATATTTGATATTTATGTAGCGCGTGACGCCGTGACGTGAGCCGTCATATGTGACGGGCGTTAAGGGCTATGTTTTTTCCAAATTCATTCGTCCCTCCGCTAGCAACTTGCCTTTAATAAAACTGACCAGGCGTTACACAATTAGTGTTCAGTGAGTTGCTGTCATTTTAAATAATGAAAAAGATGATTTTGAGCTTTTTTGCATAGTATCATAATTCTAATAAGGAAAATTTCATTCCATTGTAATTTGTCTCTAAAACAATTTCAACTAAACAAATTATCACCGATTATAAACTATTCCTTGAAATGAGATATTCCTGTATGATTTCCGGAATTTTCCAAAAGGTCACAACAATTAAAGGCCTCATGAATTATCCCCCAATTTCCAGCTTTTTAGCCCTTTCCAAAAAATCAATTTACACATTTTTTTCCAAATTCGCAGTTAGTGTTTGCATATTTTACAAAATGGTTTTTTTTTTTAATTGAAGGTTTATAAGGAATCAAAAATTTTTTATCGAAGTTAAAGTTTGGCTTACAAAATTTTGTGTATTTGTTCTACCACGTAAATTAAAGGTACAAATAAAGTAACAAAAGACCCAAATCATACATAATAGTAATTAATATATACATATAAGGAATATTTACTTTTACCTATCTACGTGACATTTCGTATGACAGGCGACCTATCTACTTATCATGTCTACGTAATATAGACCGGTTGACCCGTTCGCCTATCTGTCGACGTTTTGACTTGTTTGTGTGTCTGTTTATACATACTTTTCCGTGTGTCCGACACCCTATTTGTCTGTCTGTCGACCTTTCTTCCTCTTTTCTGTCTGTTTATCTAACGCCATTATCGATCTCATTACCCATGCTTGTACCTAACGATCGGTCTGTCTTTTTATCCGCCTTTTTATTAGTTGTATCTGCTAGCCTATTTAGTGGTTTGTATATGTTACCTATTTATCTGTTTATTAATGGTACATTAGAATTAGATAATTTTGTACATAACCATTTGATCGCTTGCAACTGCTTTATGTAGAATATCGAATTTACCTGACAAAATATGCCAAGTGAAAAATCTGATTCAACTTACAGTTCAATGCAAACCTTGAAGCAGTTCACGTTTTGTTTCTACTACTTTGTCTAATAATTTTGTTATCACAACATAACAATTTTACCAAAGTATTTTTACCAACTTTACCGACGGTTCAACGCAGCCACCGAGGCGTGTACCAGGCGATTTGATTTGGCTCAGTTAAAACTTATCGTCCAGTCGTCCGCAGTCAAGATCGAACCCGAAGGGAACGCTCTCAGCCACTGAGCCAGGACCGCACTTCACTTCGCCTCGGTATCTAATGTGAAAAACCGGTCAAACGCGAATCGGGTTCGTGTACCTAAGGTTCCGCATTGCATCACAATATATTTATATTCAATACTTAGATTAAATTATTTTTATTTATTCGTTTGCGGATTCTCATCACGAGCCCTCTCGCACTTGGCCGATTCTCCTTAAGTTTGCACTATGGTATATTTACATTTTTTTTTTCATTTTCCAAATATGTCCCAAAAATGACCCTTATATTTAAAATTCATTTATTTACGTTACATATATATATATGTTTACCAAACGTCAACGGTTGAGTAGGTTCAGAGCATTTTGGCTACAACAGACGGACAGCTAGACAAATACACGGGTGATCCTGTGAGAGTTAGTTTTTTTTTCATTTTGATGTACGGAACCCTAAAAAAATGTTGTGGAATCGCATCTCTCCCCAGTGGAATAAATAACGCATCTGACACAAAAAGAAATTATTAGTCATTATATGTAGCGACGCGAATTCGTAATGAAACTGGAAGGCAAATTATGGAGTTTTCCCTCAGTGAAAGTATGGAATTTTGGATTTATTCTATTTATCTCGATGAGTTCTATTTATCGTGCATAATGATAACTAATGGTGGATGGTGAACAGGTCATACTTTAAATAGCTATTATAGAACCTAGGTTCTATATCAGGTTTGGACTCAAGATTCCTAGACTATAAATACGGCGTCTAACAACAGCACTCCTCCATTAACAATCTCAAGTCTTAGATACTTAGGCTACTTAAGCTGAATTATTATGCTGCTTAAGCCGAGGTATTATCATACTTGAGCTGAAACTTACCGAACGTGACGACAGCTGGGCCCGAGCGTTAGACTGGAGCAGACTAGAAAGACTGTACTCAAAATCTTATTGTGCATAACTTTGGTCTTCTTTTTGGCGAGCTTCCTCAAATGGCCCAAAAGGAAAGAAGGTCGATCGTTACATTGTCTGCCGCTGGTAGACACGGAAAAGGAACCAAATGTAAACCCAAGGCCAAGAAAATTAATACCCAATTGATCACTAAAAACTAAATGGCAATTTGTCAACAAATAATCATTAAGAGCAGTTTTATTACCGACATTTTATTCTACCGGGACCCTATTATAAAAGCGGACACATTGCCCTTTATATGATGTGTTTGACCCCGGTCACTCTTAATTCTGATTCCAACTATACATTCGACTCCAGTTCCATTCCCAATTTCGGTCTCGATCTCGTTTTCAATTCCGACTACGCTAGTAGTCGCAGTTCCGATTTGAACGTAGCAGGGGGCAATCGATAGTGATTGTTCCAAATTTATTTTCTCTAAAATTTTCTAGTACTGTAACGCACAATGCAAAAAAAAATTGTGTAAATCAATCGCACGAACATGGGTCACGAGTTCATACAAAGATCCCTTAGAAAAAAAAGTACTTATAATTTTTCCCGAATTTCCAAATTTCCCCGACAACTTTTCCAATTTTTATTTCGCTAATAACCTTATTTGAACTTTTATGAGTATTAAAAAATTTACATCAGCCAAGTCGATCGAGCTGTTCTCAAGTGTTTCTCTTACCAATAGCATTTCATTTTTATTTAGATAGATTCCCACGCAAATGTCTATTGAAATATTCATAGCAAATAGACGTAAATACTAAAAGTAGTGCATGTCGGCTTCGATATGCGACTGTAGTTCTCCTTAACAATATATGGAATTTATTTTCAAGGACAAAATATATGAAATAAATAGACGTAAACACGCGAAATATTTTGGAATATTTATCAGCGGCAAAAGAGGGTACATAATCGCATTGCTTATAAGACTAAAATCATGTGTATGCGTGTCTTAATAATTACATATTCTTCTGATAAAATGTAATATTACATAAATCATGGTACGTAATAAAACATAGAAAATGCAAAGCACCAATTAGGCTCTCGGTGACAGTGGTAATAACGTTTAATAAGCCATGTAGATCAAAAGTTTAATTTATCTGCAGGAAAAATAAAACATCTATAAATCAGCATTAAAAAAATAAAATATACACGTTCAGTATAAGATTCGTGAATACGTTGCGCTAAGCAAAATAACGACTTCACTTTTCGTGAACACTCGACTTCGCCCCCCATCTGATTTGCGTACTGCAACCTTTACATAAAAACCAATTTTAACGAGTAACTTCTAAAAAAACTTCCAGTTCTCTCGAGAAGGAGGACCTTAGTATAAAAATAGAGTATTTTTTCGTTTTTTTCCCAATTTTCTCCGCCTGAGGCTTTGAAAGAAAAAAGAAAACTCCTCCTATTAAAATCTGAATTCGTTTCGAATAGCTGAAATTTCACGAGGCGAAAACTTCAAACGGCAGTAGATACCTCTTTGTAAAAGCGATTTCAATGCCTACAACTCAAAGTCAGGTTTCTAAGCCCGAAAGGCAATTAGGCGGCGAAGTTCATAATATCGTTATAACTGTATTATATAGAATGACGTCTCAAATTACTGACTGATTGACTAATTTGTCTCAACACAGTTTCGCCGGCAAGCAAATAGTCACGGAGCGCTTTGTAATTATTTTCAACCAGTTTCAGAAACGGTGTGATAGCAGTTGTAATCTGTCTCCAAGAATTTCAAAGTGACGAAGAAAAGAAAAATGTGAAAACCTTTTTCAATTTAAAATCGACTCTTAACGGCGGTATTTATAAAGTTAATATCGATACTTGGACTCTAGTATAAAAATCTGAATTATAATCAGTATCATTTGAAAAAATATATATTTTATTTATGTAATATAATTGGACATGTACAAATCGCATTATAAATTTATGCCTTATGTTATCAAAACAGAGTAAACTCTGTGAATATAAAAAAAATATATCCTTATTTAAAAAAAAAAACTGCTTAAAAACGCACTAGTTACTACGAACGAACAACTTGAACAATCGACTTCTATATGAGCAATGGAATCAAACCTTTACTAGCTGTTGGTATTGAAAATCCATGCAGAAAATTTTGGTCACGGGCACACGATTAAGGGCACGCGTGGATGTTTGGAATTTTCGGAGTCGTGGTAGAGATGTGGAATGGAATCTTGAAATCGGTATTTGAAAACAAAAGCGGCTATCCCAAAATTTTAGAATCATATCAAAATAAATGATAAACAATAATGAAATACTCAGATGATGCGGACAGGAATTGTAGTGCGATACTCAGAAATTTTAATGGTAACGTAAAAACCGGCCAAGGTGAATGCTACATTCTCGCTTCCAGGCTTCTGTAATGAAATATAGAAAAAATTTCAACTAAATTAGGTTTAAATCAAATGCATAAATTTGAAATATGTTATTAAAAATGATATCGACAGACATATATATTTGAATTGTACTGAAATTCAGCGGCGACCCGTAATGGCCGATGATCAAACTATTATATTAAAAACTACAAATTGTACATTATTTGAAAAACTTAATAAGAAAACATCCAATTCCGAACAATTTTTATAGAATTCATACACAATGTTTTAATATTGGAGTCATTTAAAATACATTATCTAAAATTCACAAAATATGCGATTTTGGAAGTTCCGCTGATGAAAAATAAAAACAAATATCCTCAACAAAGGAAGAAAACGCCCCTCTAAGTGATAAGTTAAATAAACTTTTATAAAAGCCATTTTATAAGGCAACCCTGACACCTGCGGTCTCTACAAAATCCCAATATGAAACCCCAGTGCCTACTTCATCGTCTACATGAACGAAACCAGTTCTCAAAACTCATGCCATCGAAAATAAATTAAAACCTTCTCAGGTAACTCCACTGCTCAGTACCTTCCGGTTCGGAGACGATACACCAATTACGTGGTCCAATAGCTACTTGACTAGGACCTCAAGCCCCCCGGCCCGGACCAGTGGGGCCGCGGACCGCTGACGGCCGTCGTCACCGACGGCGACAAACGCCGGCACCGACCGCTTAGCGTGTTTAACATTCACGTGCTTTGCTTAGACTTAAGTTAGATACTCATCGGTCCGTGATCGTTCTCGAACCAGTACCTCCCGACTCGAAGTAAAGGCACTCGACCGCTGAGCCCATGCTCAGGTGGTTATACGAGAGATGGGTAAATATACGAAGCGAGACTAAAGGATGGCTTCGAAAAGCCACACACCTGAATCATGAGAGACGATATCGCAACAAAATTTATATACGAACTAGGTTTCCGCTCGCGGTTTCGCCTGCGTGGACATGGAGTGGTTCCTTCATTTTTCATACGGAAAGGCCTTACTCCCGATTCTAATTTCGTCTCCGTTTTCATTGCTGGTCCCTGTGCCTTTCCCAATTTCAGTCCCACTCTGTATTCGGTTCCATGTCTCGCTTTCAGTTTCGACACAGCTCATAGTGCCGATTCGTACGAGACCAGAATTAATATTAATATCAAAATGAAATATTAGATTTCTCTGAGACGGGGTAGATTTGTATAGGTAAAAGAATTTTTATACTCTTTACAACCCCACTACTCCCTCGACGATAACTTTTTCCTGACATCCGATTTCAATGAAATAAAGCCTATCGTTTGTTCGAATCCGAGCTCTATCTTTCGATGAAACCTGAATCAAAATCCGTTCAGAAATTTCAGAGACATGCGCGAACAGACGGACAGACAAAAAAAAATTAAATTTTTTTTTTTTTCTTTTATGCTACATTTACCTTATCGTCTCCTTCTCATTTTTCAATGTAACACGTCCTATTCTACTGTTTTATATACTCATAAATTTAAATAGAAGCTTTAGTTTTTACATAAAATATCCGAGGACTCCCGGAGCGGCGGTGGCCAATAAGGCCGCAACGCGGAAAACTTACGGCGTAAGGCCCTCGCCCTGCGGCCCTATCGCAGGACTCCGGAACAACTTCCGAGGCGCATTCGAGATAAACGAGATTTCACCTTTTCACCTTCGTCGCGGTAATATTTTTCCGCACGTGAGGAGGGAGCTTTTCGCTTCTCAATGCACCCACCTATCTGTGCGTGTTCAGCTTATTTCGTTGTCTGTTGGATAATCGAAATTATTCACACTGAAACCTCGAAAGTTATTCATGTCGGTTGGCATAATTCGAGATTACTTTGAATTCGCAGGCTTATGTCTGCAATTTGAACTCGAGACCTAGATTTGAATAATTGAAAAAAAATGAATTAAATTCTGATAAGCAAAAAGTGCTTAGAGTAGGTTTTTTAGGTTTTGCCATAACTTAATATCAAAAATATTAATGGTTAGTAGTTTTCTATTCAGAATATCAATAATTTTCAGATATTAAGAATATAGAATTAAATATTTAAATCAAATAATCGTTATTACATTTGAAATTAGAAATCAATAAATATCAAATCATTGTAAGAATAAAGCGATTTATTTTGTGTACTTCAAGAATTTAAACACAAACAATTTTAAATTTACTTGTTTTGGATAAAGTTTGAGTATTCCTTAACGAGAAAAAAAGTTTTATATTTTGAAAATGTATTTAGTTTTAAAGCACAATTCGAGTATTCGTTATCAAAAAGGTTTATATTAAAAAAAATCTAATCTTAAAAAGCATGTCATTCAATGGATCACAGTTTCGAAGTCTCTGTAAGACATTCAATTTTAAACTGTTAGCCTTTTATTCTGTTCATTATCCAAAAACAATATAAGCTTACATAATAAACTCATATTTAAATAAATCATCTCACTATAATATAAATATACAATAGTCATATGAATGTCATTTCATTGCAGAAAAATTTTTTTCTCCCACAACTTTTCCAAATTTAGGATATAACTAACTGAATGCGGTTCGGGGCCTGCTAACACCTTCAGTCGCTGATACATTGGCAACATTCAGGATCGACTTAACGAGTTCTTGAAAGCTAAGTTGTCTACATGGTTCAAAAACTCATCGGTCAAATCACTCGTGGCCAAAAATCGGACCCGGTGTTACCACACGTATAATATACATCAAGTATAAGACATAATGGTAGATTACTGAAATGACTTATCGATTTTGATTGATTAGATTGAAATTAATCCAATCAAATTGATCAACAAGCCGAAACCATAAATCGTAGTTCTGCGTTTGATTATAAGCCGCAAAATGGTCTCAAGGAGTTTGTTACGCAACTGTTTTGTTTGCATATTTAAAGCTGTTTCACACCGGTTTCGTTGAAATAACGAACTGAAATAGAATTGTTTATTGAAACAACTTATTTCAATCAATATATTCAACAAAACTTAATAAAAAGGTAAGCTTTTAAAATTAACTTTCCAAAAATATGCTCGTACGTTTGTAAACATGTTGAGTTTTTATTGCGTTATTTTGGTAAGCAATTTACCAAGAAATTATTTAATTAGTTATCCATCTTCCCTATAACATTAAAGTTATCGAAGTCTCTATGACACATCAAATAAAGTGCTAATTGAAAACAAAATTTTTTTTCTTTTTTTTACATAAACAAATCATGTATGTGGTGCTATTTAGAGGCTTTTGGGTTTCTTCATAATACTTAGTATTTTTTCCTTTAACAATACATTTTTACTTTATTTACATTTAAATTAATTTAATGTACTTAATCATATAATTTATATAGGAGTTTAAATTTTGTTAATATTTTAGAATTAATCAGCAAATATTTATCAATCTCCCACAAATGACAGCTGTTTCTTTATTTATGCCTGGATCGAAATAGATTATTTAATTAACGTCAGTTATTTTTACGGCGAAACTTTTGAGTTAACAAAAAGACATCCAATGATTTAATGGAGAAGCATTTGTGAAAGACCAGGACATCTGATGGGCGGGATGGGACACCGGAACACCCACTCACTGAACGAAATGCAACAGCGAAAGCTTCTACTTCACGTGTGTATTTTGGGCGTATGTAGTGTCTTACTGATCGAGTAGGTCCATTGTTGTACTGCGATTTGACCACGGCATGACCTCTCACAATAGATTTGCGATTGGCTCTTTAAATCATTTTTTGTCGTTATATTCGAAATGCACGTAAGTGTCGTATCAGGCTATTCAGCACTACACTACCGAGATACATCTACCTACATTTTTTTTTATTTCAGACCCTTAGGCCCTTCGTCGTGTTTCGCTGTGGGGTCGAGATGTTGCTAGAGTATAGTTTCACTTATCTTTAAATTATCAGTGTTCTAATTGGGGTCCTACAAATTTCAATTTGAGACGAGTTGATCGATCCACCACGCAATAACGATATATTATACAATATTTAAATGGTTATGACACAATACTAGAAAAAAAATTATATATTTATAAGCCATTTAAAAATTAAAGAAGTAAATAAGCATTCAATAAATATTGATACCTAACTAATTGAATCAAAACATTGTAATGTCAACTTAATTAATACCAGAAGTACGGTTTCTAGCGGAGGGTGGATTTGCAAGGCTTCTCAAACTAACAACACGTAAACAACACGTATTAGAACATCTCGGACGGTTTAGGCTAATATTCGTAGATTCTAATAAGCTATTGTGGCGTGTGTCAATACCAAAAGATTGAAAAACAGATTGGTCCCGTAGACCAATCTTTAAGGGAAAACGAACACTCTTTGTTCACCTTCCGTACAGACATACATACTAAGTACAGGTCCCGCAATTAATTGCTTAGAATTAAGTTTTCTGTTGTGATTTGAGCAAGAGTAAGTGAGACTAATCACGGGTTATTCCCCTAACCGTGTATAATTAAGTTTATGATAGCGGTGCAGCTGTTGGAAGCGCGGCTATATTTTCCTATTTGACCTATAACTAGTGAGATTTAATCGATGTTAATTATTACTAGCTATCGTTATAAAACAAAATTAAGCTCATCGAAAATGCTAATGGACGGACGGACATTCAGCGAAGAAACAGGCTAAAATAAATATTTAGATTTCCGATAACTTGATATCCTTTTTGCAATGAGGTTTCGGTTTGGCGGCGATATTAACGTTGGACATCATGTATAATATCTCCACCCATCGCCCCGCTCCCCCATTATAAATCCCTTCTCCATCGGATATTCTATTTGTACCCAAGAGGCCGCAATGCACTCGTCTGCAGGTTGCAAGTGTACATGGTGCACGGTGACCACCTACTCTGGTGGTCCGCAAGCTCCTTTGCCTCTAGAAACAGTTATAAGAAAAACCTTTAATATCACCGATCTCTCTATTAACCATGATCGCGATAGCGGTCTTGATTTTGATTCGATTTCGATGAAACTATTTGAGAGAAACGCATAGTAGACTAGAACAGAAACAGATGTTAACTGTATATATCAATTGGCATTTTAATATGTGACAGACAATGTACGTGGTCGATATTTAAAAAAAAATAGACGTACAAACAGACGGACAATATCTTTATTCTGTAAAAGTTCACCTTTTTGTTATTTCATAAGCCCCAAATATAACTTTTATTTGTAATTACATTTGTAAGAATCGCTAACTTTGGTACACCCATAATTCTGTATGAGGCAGAATTTGAAATTGACAAATAAATTGAAAAATAAAATTTACATTACGTTGACTAGGTACTACATTTGATGCTTATAAAATTTTTAAATCACGTTTTTCTAATTTGTTTAAATTAAATAGCGAAAAAGGGCATAAAATCAGTTTAAGTTTGAGTTTTGGGGTTTATTAATACATACCCGACGAAATATAAAATACTAAGTTTATTCGTTAAGTTGGACTCATTTTTAACTTAAAGGTAAATGTAGCAAGTGCTTACATTTATGAAGCATGTTCTTAAAGTTAAATATTAATTCATCCATTAATTAAACTATAAAATATTTCATATTTACAGGTCAATTTTTTTTTAATTATCAATATATTATGGAATTTTATATTTTTGCTTAAAGGGATAACATAAATAAGTACATTCAGTTATAATTAACTGATGTAATGACAATCCATTAGCAAAATACACTAATTTTCATTTTACTCTTTTCATATAAATCGAATTTTACAGTGATATTATTTATTTGACGCAAGTGATTCAGAAAAGTCCTTACTTCAATATTTATATTGAAAATTAGCATTAATAGAATTTGTAATTATTCTTCGAACAAAATTAATGAAATTCGCAGTTTCGCTTACAAAAAAACAATCACGACATTCCATTAATTAGGCCTAGTTCCATTAATTACGCGTCGTTACTGCGATCACGTTACGTGCCGCACTACAGTGCTTCATTTATATGCTAAACGGCGACAGAATAACGATAAATCTACAATTCTAATGCATTCGCACGCAATTTTACATTTTAATAATTCACGCAAAAAAAAGGCAATTCTACGACACATCCCGCAAAATTAAATCAATATAGATATCGAAAAATTAATCAAAACAAAAATTTTGTTTTACTTTCATTTTTATAATATCATTCAAACGACTTCAAACGACGCGATTATACTCTTGTGCCTAATTCGTCATATTCCATTTTCAGCTATGACTTCAATAATAACAAAAAAATATTTATGTAATTACATCACATCGAGATGGATTCCAATTACACGACGTAAATTGTAAAATAAAAATAAAAGCTCCGAGCTCGTATAAAACACGTAAAGTAAACAAATACCTTATTCGATATACGATCCGGTCGAAACGCGGACCGACGGACAAACGGCCGACGGCGATCAGCGCCCGGTAGCACAAACAAATCCGCAATAAAAGACTATAGGAATCACAGCACGCGCAGCGTAAAAACGGAGCAGTTGTAAAACTTTAATTATTCAAACAACTTTTGATCGGGGACGCACACCACTGTAATCCTTGTTTACCGCAGTCGGGTCTGCGATACGTCACGCACGGTAGCTACGGGACGCCGAGTCCGATGTCTGAGCGAAAACCCAAAAAGCACGACCGACCGACGCGAGCGCTGAAGCTCGACTGACGTGCGCGACGCAGAAGCTCCGAAGCTCGCGTTCGAATTTCAAATAACAGGGTTGCGGATCGCCTGTTTGCTTTTTTTTTAATTGCACCACCGTTAGGGTCGGCAGGTATAATTTGCGGGTATTAGCGGTTTAGTGAAACACGGTATATACGAGTTAACGTGATTTATTGGTGATACTGTACCTGATTCTGATGAAAATTAATACATAGAGTGTATTCTGGAACTAGCCAGCTTACTAAGTAATTAAGGTAGTTAGGCCGCCAACCCAGCTTTAATAATATATAAATAATAGAGCCCTAATGAACGTCAAAGGGTTCATAAAACGGAATTAAAATTTATTCTGTAACGTAATAAAGGCTATTTCATATTAATAGTTAAACATATTAACTTTTGTGTAATGATTTATCGTTCGCCTAAATATAAGAGCCATAAATTTCGAATTGCTATATACGCACCAGGAAAATATGCATTTTTAGTACCTTTTCTAATCACAACCCAGATAAGACTGATTGATACTCAATAATACAATTTAAAAAAAAAAATTAAGAAAACATTAATAGAAGCAATATAAAAAAAATACTATAAGAAAATCAAGGCCGAAAATTCAACAGTTTGTATTTATTTTGAACCATTTACCTATTAGCATTGATAGAATATTTATTTACTATGAAAACTTTACTTAATAGGAAATTACCTATTACATTACCAGACGTGTTTAGGTAAATTATTGAAAGTGCATTAAGGATTTTTCATGAAACAATGTTTTGGTGTATCTATTTTGGAATGTATGAAGCGAACATGTTTTTGGTTCACCCGGCATCACATACAGCGAAGTCGGTATTTATTGATGTATGTTTCCTCTCTGCCGTTTGTCATCTACTGCCGAACATAGCGTGTTTTTTGCATACGCGGTTTGTACTCCTTAACGGATTACTACATTCTCGTCTGTATGCAGCAGTGTGGATTAAATCTATTAGACAATTGAAATCCGTAAATTGATCTAATATTGAGATAGCGCTTGGTGCTTCATGTCAGTTCGAGTGTTATGTATTACATGTAAATCAATATGCCGTAAACTATTAGAAATATGTTATTCTTAAAGTCTTCTATTATAAGAATAGCAGAGAAATGATGGCAGAGGGAAAGCACTAAAAATTACCTAGGTTTTGATGATTAATTGCTAATGAGTATTTAAGTCAAATAAAACCACTCGTTCTACGCCTCGAAGAACAAGTTAAGCTATCTGTGCCGGACGTAATACAGCACTTACGTCAACCATCGTTAGCGACCGCAAGCTGCACTGGGCAAAAAAATTATGAAAGGATCTTTCAGCGGTGGTGTGTTTAGAAAGCCTAAACAAATTCTAATATGATTACCTAATTAGAAGGCTAATTATAATCCCGGCAGTAGGTTCTCTACGTGTGCCTGAAACACAGCCTTGTAACTGATAGGTTCTGTTCGCCACTCTTATTATAGACACGTATTTAAATATTTCTTTTGGTATTAATACACGAAGCGGTTGAAGGCTCGACGATTCAGGGTGTTGTCTTAAGTTCTCTAGGGAGATAGATGAACAAAAATGCTCATATCACAACCTTCTACTTTCAGGTCACGAGTTAAAAGTAATCATCCTAATTCAACTCTAAGTGAACCCATCGGTTGATGATGTGGTGAAGGATTGAAAGCGATTATTTCGTTGAGTTACTTACTTTTTTACCCTACTACGAGACGCAAAAGAGGGTAATGTGCTTATCGATCTATATTTCCATGTATGTTTGATCCTTTATGGCGCTGTAGAGACGAAAGTCGTAAGCCAATTTTGATGATTCTTACACCAATCAATTTGCCTTAATCTTGCGAGTGTCACTAAATATATGCGTAGGTGTCAGAGTTAACTGTATTAAAATTCTAGTTTTCTGCACATAAGCTTTATTACACTTTGATAATTATTTCACTATAGATCGCTGAGCCGTCCGTTCTCGTTGGGAGCTGCACCACAACTGAGCTGCACGCATTCATACTCCAAATATCCTCGCATAGTACATATCACATCTATTACAAATTGCACTATTACTTATAATTATTCCGACATCTTAATTCTACTTTTACACGATTTACGTGTCCTTTAACTGTTGTAATAAGCCCTTTTTCAGGAGCATGGCCCGCCTTCACTGCCCCCACGCGTCTGCCGGCGGCCGGCGCTCGCTGTTAGCGAAAACATGAGATTAATTAAAATTCAATATGGCGACTACTAGACGCCATATTGTGAAATGTTGCGAGTGGTGTATCGTTGTATAGGTGTTTGAAAATCATCATTAAGTTTCTCTAACCTTTTTCTATTATAAATAATAATTTAGTTTCTACAATGAAGTTGGTTTGCAACCGTATTCACTTAAATTTTCATAACTTGTTACAGAGCTGTGATAAAGTTGTTATTTAATCTTATAATAGGTATTATAAAAAACAATTATTATATTATAATTCAATGTAATTCTTAATATCGAGTGACAAAATTAAATTGCTTTCAAAGATAATGTTAACGATATTACCTAAAGCGTTACTTAATGTAGTGTCAAACAAATAACTTAATTGAGAATTAATAGATATTACAAAATAGGTACCATTTTAATAAATTATTGAAAAACAATATATCGATAAGAGAAACTCATCACGATTATCACAACGAGATACATCGTTAGCACGACCAAGGACGCGATATATCTGAGGATATCATTAAAACGGAGCCAAAATGTAAAAAATTAAGAAAATTAATCAAAAAATTAAAAAGAAACCCGACTGCGTAAAAGTGTGTTGAAAAGATGGAAACAAGATAATGTAAAAGTCGTCCAATCGAATAAGATCAACATTTGCACTCTGAGGCATCAGATTTACGTTCCCTTATTTGCTGCAACTTTTGCCACATGTATGCATTCGCTTTATAGGGTCGGGTAAAATGCATTTTTTCGTATTTTATATACAGATATAATCAATGCAGTGGAGATGTGTTCTCTGCGTATTTTGTGTGTAGAGGCCTTGACAGACAGATATAGGAGTAGTAATATAAGAGAACGATGAGTTTAAAAGGGTATATAGTGACTGAAACAGAAAATTGACCAAGTGCGAGTCGTAATTTCTATCCGTTGGTTTTGTAAAGCAACATGTTGTGTACATGTTCATTCTTCAACATTACTTTGTCTTTCTCGCAGAAATTTAAATACGCAGTAGAATTTAGTTTTTTTCTGTCACTATGAGTATGCCTCTACATTCTGTGTTATTTTTTAAATTTACTAGTTCGGGATGTAAATGAGTGAATACTCGATTTTTGTATATATTTGTAATATCTCTTTATTTTTAGAATTAGGAGAAAAATGCATTAGTGTTTATGACAAAAGTTTATTAGAAACATCATATGCTGCAGTTGGCCAAAATTGTATTTCATTTTCTGATTTGTCCCCAAAATTAATATCAAAAAACATAATCTATTGAAGTTGTATATGCGTATAGTGTATTATGTATTAATTTCCACTATAAGGTCTTTTTGTATTTAATACACAATACAAATTCAAGATTTCATTATATTTTATTTATATTTAATTGTAATATATACATGCCATTTTATTCAACAACTCGTTGCCATTTCGTAACTAGTGACGTAATCCTACTGCTGTAGAAGTTAAAAATCAAAAAACTGCGACAAGTAGTTTTGACAATACTCTCTTGATGTTAACCCAACACCGCCTAAAGAATACAGAAGAGACGGAAACAGGCAAAAATCTGAGGACGCAAGGTCAGGGCTACATGGTAGATGCATTAACAGTTTCCAAACAAACTCTCTCAATATTTACTGAGTGGCTAAAAATGTGTGTGGTCTGGCCTTATAATTGTGAAAAACCACAGTCTTTGTTGATCGATTTCGGCCGTTTTTTTTATCTCTACTTCTTGCTTGAGTCTCATCAACTTTTGGCCCTAGAAACCCGAATTAATGGTTGTGCCCGGCGGTAAAAGCTTATAATGAACAATGCCCTTCGAATCCCACCATACACATAGCATCAACTTATTGCGAGTCAATCCGGGTTTCGTTGTAGTCTGCGAAGCTTGCTTGCCTTTTGAGCGTGATCTTTTCACCCATTTTTGTCATAGATAATTATTTTACTATCACAAGTGATCAATCTTTTCAAGAACGGTTCAGTTTCGTTAAGTTTCAATAGACAATCGCAAATAAGTACACGATTCACTAGATTTCTTTCAGTAAACTCGTGTGGGACCAAAGTATCGAGTTTTTACATATCTAACTTTTTCAAAATGAATTGAACCTGTTTTGTGGCCAATCCCAGCTCTTCAGCTACGTTCTAAGAATTCATATGCCGATCTTGCCCTACTTTTTCGTCTTTGAGATTCGTCTTTGACATCGAAATTACGGGACTGAAAACGCTTGAACCCATTTTGTGCTACGCTTACCGACACTACATTAGATTCATAAAAGTCACAAATTTTTCCGCGGTTTGTGTCGCATTTTTCCCTTTTTCGTAATAAAACTTCAAAATGTATCGAATTTCTACGTTAGATTCACACATTGTAGTGGGCAGGAAAACAATAGACAAATGGTAGGACACAATTTTTACTTTTCATTTTTCTTATTGTAAAATGTCATTTCTTTAACCATATTGAATCCATTTTTTCAGTTCACTTTTACGTAGTCGGGGTTTTAAAATTTTTCTATTATATAGCTTTTTTGAGAGGTAAACGAGAATACGAACCACCAGTAAGCAAGCAATCACCGCCGCCCATGGACACCCGCAACACAGGGGAAGTCACCAAAGCGTTATCGGCCTTTTAAGAATACGCTTTTTGGTATTGAAGACTCACTTGTCGTAATTGATTTGGAAAACCGACGATGATAGATCATTTCAAGCTTTTGACGTACGTAGCAGAAAATAGTATATTGATTTACAATACAATAAATAATATAACAATATGGCAGTAATGTTATATTATTTATTATGCACTTTTATTTAGTTCTTCTTCTTCTTCTTCACATTTGACACTGGAAATATACATTAGGAAAAAATAAACGGGTTACATTACCACAGCTCACACTTCGTTACATATGCGGTTCCGATGCATATTTTTTTCGTACTTACGTACGTACACATCCATAGACGTACGCGGGCGAAATTTTACAAAAGTATTAGATGTATTGCGGAACTATTGATTTCGTAACGTATTCGCGCTTGACCAGATTTTCGTCCCGCTGTACGGACATCACGTAAGTACTTATAATAATATAATATTCACAAGCTGAGGCAATTTGCGTGCTAATTCCTGAAACGCGGTATATTATCTCGGCAGAAGTTCAAACTCTCGACTGCGTGACGTCCCTTAGCCCATTCCTTTAATTTCGTGTCAATATCGTTCCCAGAAGGGCTATACCTTCTTCATATCGTCGCCCTATATTTTATCACTCTCATTCTGTTATCAGATTTTTAGAAAACAGATACCTTCGAGCCGGCTTTTCTCCGTGCTTTGACGTTCGTGGGTCTAAATAACATAACATGAAAACGATAAGGGCAGTGGTCGTTGGGTGATTAAGACCATCGTCTTAGAACTAGAACTTACCGGGTCCGAACCTGACCATAGACGACTCAACGAGTGGGTTTCCAACTTAGGTCAAATTAAATCTGTCTCCGTGCCTGGGAGACCGCGCAAAGCCGTCGTTATTATCGCGACGGCGACGACAGGCGTGAGCAGCTCCCGACCCGCGTCGTCCAGCGCGGGGGGCTTATAGACTGAACACAAGGTTTGAAATAAAAAATTGAAGGCAGATATATTGTAACGTTAAAATTTGAATAATAATATTTCCTCTTTACATATATGTTTATGTAATCGTGGATTGGCGATTATCGTTTTTTTACATTACACGTCAAAGTTTCATGAATTCCAATCGCTGGAACTCGGTAACCAGCATCTGCTTCCGTAAGCTATTGATACTTGGCGCGGTTTTCCCAGCGTGTCTTGTCAAATTTCATGATTTGTGAATTTCTCAAACATTCATCCATAAGTCTATGAGATTATCATAACAGCGGGTCGTGATATGACGAAAGTGCGCGTTTAAGGCCGAAGGTTAAAAAATCTGTTGTGTGCATAAAGAGAGGATATTATAACTAACACACAATCACGGGTTGGTAAGAATGAGTTCAATTTCATTTAATCAACCAAGTTAAAGTAAGAAGTGAACGAAGATTCGATGGCAGAGACTGGCTTAAAATCATCAGCTGTTGCAATACGCTTCAACGATGAAATGATAAAACCTAACACAATAATAAATGACGCTTTTGTTGCATTATCTATTTGCAGTAATAAAACTGAAATGGAATTTTATTTCTTCTTCTATCGTTTTGTTCACTTGATGTAATGCCACACCGACAAATATATGAAGAAGCCGTTAGTTAGCTTCGAGCAGCAAACTTGAAAAATATGCGAAATTCGGAACCGAAAATCTCACGTGACAGGTAGCGTTGTATTGGAGACATTTTAATAGAAACTCATATAAGATTTTGGCGCGAACCATCTTAGACATAAATTAGTGCCGTCCGGATCGTTCGATATATTCGGCGGGCTGCGTCAAGAGTAAAAACGTGATTTTCGTAAACGTAATCCGTATAATTTGACAGATTGCCCATACATTATCAGTGAAATCTTACCGATTACGTCTACGCAATGAGTTTTTACTTTCGATGCGACCCGTCAATGTATGGGTTTACTATGATCTGCACATTGAATATTCCGCACAGTATATTTAAACGATGATTTCGTTTGGCTATTTTTAGCTGTCTTCTTTATTACGTCACAGTTTCTGTTTACATCTGAACCAATTTATACCAGAGGACACTATTGGAATCCGAATTGATTTGAATGGAACATTCTAGCGGCGGTATGCTTTAAACTCTCATTTAAAATAGTTACCTGCAAACTGTTGAAGTAAGAAGCTAAATACGTCAAAATACCTTGTTTTGACTTCGCAATTGCTTTTAAATAAAGATAATCTTGAAGATATTAGTATTTATGACATCAAATTAGTATCGCAAATACCCATTATCTCTAAGATTATCGATATTTTGGCATGTTTAGTTTCTTAATTCAATTGTTAGCAATTAACTAATGCACAGGAGAGTTCGAAGCACACCGCTGTAAAACTCTATCTCATCGACCTATATATTAACGTAAAGACAGGTTCTTTATTTTATTACAAAACTATGATTGTTACCTTCCAACAGATATGAGAATATATAAATACCCCTCGTATCAGGCCAGCATCTTCATAGAGCATTTTCAATAGCACCATATCTGTAATGTAGTGTCATGTAAGGACAATCCATCAAAAAGGGGTCGACACCGTCGAAACCCCGATCCGAGCCCGGGCGAACCTCACGCCCGACAGCAACCGCGATCGGTATCGCTACTTGCGATCTTTTATTTACGTCCGCCGGGCCCCTTTTGTACAAGAAATTGTAGATATCATGGACATCGTGATTTATGCCCGTTCGCGTGAATACGGAGCTTTTTTAACGCACCGCCTACAGGGTACTGGATTTATCTGTCTGTGTGTTTATGTATGCGTCTATGGACGACCGAATATTATGCTTTTGAATCGCAATAGGTGAAGTGATTTGAAAAATGTGGCATCAGATAGTTGTAGAATATGTTATACTAAACAATAATAAACTTCATTTAAGGAAAATATATATACCTATACAAATTATTCATAAAGATTCGAAAGCACGAGCAGCCCAGCATCTCGATCCTGAATTTTTTTCCAATTTCTGGCTCGATGATGATTTCGTTAGAAGTGATTGGCATTACTGAAAAATATTCCTGTTAACATTTCAGTATTGACCTTCTTCAAACAACAGCTGTTTGCGACTTAATTAGTATTAAAAATGTGCTATTTTAAACTCACATTCGCCTGTATATTTCAGGAAACATTGACCTAATCGATTGATCGTAAACCTTTCTGACAATCCGTTAGGGATTAGGACAATAAAATTCCTAATATCTTTTGGACTTAATACAACATTTCGTAAATCTTCCCGTCGCGAAACTTCATCGAGGTTCTTTAACTTGAAATCGAGGTATTTCGTAGCCGAAAACCGCTGCTATCTTGACCATGTCACCAGAAAATAGGTGTCGAACAAACTGTCAATGTAAATGTATTTTCTTCGATTTAGAGTTTTGTGGATATCTTACAGAACTGTGGTGCATTAATTCTTCTGCGTAATAAGATGTTTGGTGGCAGTAAGGGTTATGTCTCGAATACAATTTATACAAGAATAAAATAATAAAAATAAGAAATTCCATATCTTTCCCTTAAGTAATTTAATATTAAAACTCATAAATAAACAACCCGCACCTCTGTGTTAAAGACCGTCTTTCGTTAGACATTTTGCATAACTTAATATTAAAAAATATATAAAACGAAAGAAGTTATGTACGTATTAAATATTTCTTGCCGAAGTCGCCAAAATGCCTATTGGGAGGCTATACATGAAATTGGTACATTTATTTTTTTTTAATTAATATATTGTCTGTGTCGACGTAATACTTAACAAGTAATGAAATTGTTAATTGGCACTCTATGGTTTTATTTTATAACGGTGAACGCATTATAAAATAGATCTAATACCATCGACAATTCTACTTCTATTTATTATATGTTTACTTCAGACCTGGCCATATACTGCTACTGATTTAAGAATTCGCGAAACATGGTCCCTAGCACCTAGTTTATTTTGTGTGCACAAAATTTTGTTTGGTAAGTACCAAACAGAAATATTGTGATAATTGATAACTGTTATCAGTACAAATTTTAAGTTTTTAAGGGCCCAGCTGAAAATCAGCTCTGTGGCCCAAGAAACAGCATTTTTCTGAGCTGGTCGCCCTTTCGGCCTTTTGTCAATTTTATTTTCAATTTTTAAATGTTGTGTGTCTCAGTTAAGTTAATTTTAAGATGTTTTACTTTTTTTTTTGAGGACCGAATAAAGGATTATTATTATGATTATTTACCGAAGTATCTGTAAGAAACAATCGATGTTGACAATAGCTCGCTCGAATGAGTGACACCGACGCTGCATCCTAGTACTAGCGGTAGTAATACATCCTAGTAGTAAGAAGTATTGTAGGAATAGCCAATTACTGCACGTCACAAATTGCCGTATACCTCCTGTTACCTGCTGAATTTTATTTAAATCACAAATGGGTCTAAGGTCTCGTTGGTCTGTGATTTTATATTACTATTATTTTTTTGAGTAAATGATAGATGTAGTGCTGATATATTTAATTAATGATTGATACTTTTAAAAATATTTATAAAATTATAATTTTTTGATAATAGTATTTTTTTAACGAAAATTATTCATTAATTCAGTATTGAATCCGTATTTTGTGTATTTAATTCGATAGGTGTGTCCTTCCAAACAGTTGTTATCAGACTGTGTGAGCAATCTACCGGGATACTATTTTGAAGGTAATCGATATTTTATGAGTCATATTTTCCATTTTAGTATACATTTTTATAATGGACTCTCTTCTTGTTTAACAATTTGTAACTACTGTGATTTGGTATTATATCACATCATGCTAAATGTTACAGGCTTCATAATATCTCCATGTATCATCATGTGTCGATAATGAATCCAGTTGTAAGCATTTGATGGGTTGATTTTGCTTGAATCGCTACGCTAGGTAACATTTTTTTATTATATGTACAAACCGCACACATCACGTCTGTTACACCTATCTGTATTAAAGTTAGTTTTAGGTTTAATTAAAAAATACTGTTATATGCATCAATAGAAGGAAACACAAATATTCGTTTTCAACTTCATAAGCAACAGGGATTAACATGTACAAAAGAAAACTTTGCAATCTTTACTTATTCCATAATAAATTTCATAAAATGCACCACGTTGGTTTCAACTGAAAATTTAATTTAATTTTCTGCATATATGTAAACGAAAAAGCATTGTTTGTTTTCTGCCAGCTCGAAACCATTCAGCAGTGTGAACAATACCCATTTATCCAACTATTACCAGTGCAGCTTATAGAGTTATCCTTATTTAGGATTTCAAAAATGTCGACGACGATATTTTGTCGCACACCTTCCGAAATCCCACCCCCGCGCTCTCGTACAACCATTGTCATGGTTTAATCAAATTGAATCTCAACAATACGTGAACGAGGCCGGCGGCCTGGTCACACAGCGTTATCCTAAATTTCGCGGTCGGCTGGACGCCAATGCTTTTCCTTTTTATGGTCTATTTAACACCTCTGGTGGTGTAATAGTTGAGTAATTAATACCAGACCTTGGTTGAATAGAGGAATATGTTGTGGGTCAGTAGACCCTAATATCTATGGTCAGTATTGTCCGTGTTCGTCCCTAATTATTTAGGGTCGACGGAGACCCTTAATTGACCGCTATGACTTGGTCGGCATTGGAATTTCGCTATTGAAACCCTCGGATGTGTGTAGACAGCTTTACATTTAAGCTTATTCTTGTAGCTAAGTAACCTTTTTCCGCCACAAAACTTATTTATTTACTTCTGTGTGGAAGAGGGTAACTTATCTCGTCTACCGCTGTAGGGTTCTGTATTCTATTTCTAATGAAAAGTATATTTTTTCCTTTTCTAAATATACATGTTACTCGTCTCAGTGACCCAGTGGTTCAGCGTGTTGCCTTCGAATTCGGAGACATTAGGTTCGAATTTAATCACAGACTTACTGACCGACGATTTTTTAAATTAGATCAGTGCACAAGCTCCGTGGCTCGGAGAACACGTTAAGTCGCCGGTTCCGGCCGTAGTAATCGTGTTGATGACGACCCCCCCAAAGCCTCCTCCCTAGCCCCCAACCCGCCATGGGCCGGCGGGTAGGGGGTTACGGGGGTAAGGTCCAAATGCCTCAATATAAAAGGGAAGGGTTGCGTTGACTAACCATAACCATACCTCAACATTAGCTACGTACAAAGAAAACGTCAGATACTTGTCGAAGTGTTGTCAACAAAACGGTGTTGATCAGTTATCACAGAATGAAATTGCTTTTCTTCCCGGAGGCTTGGCGCTGCTACTCGAGCAGTTTCAAGGATATGATATATGTTAGATGTAGAAACCACCCGATTTAGTTCATTTTAGCATGTGAGGTCTCGCTCATGGACCTAGTCGAACATACTTATAGATTCGTCGTTCTGCAGCCGATCGAGTGATTTATAAGCCAGCATCCCGAATATCTCTAACAACAAAATTGAAAGAAACGGAAATTAAAAATCTTGTATATTCGTTTAATTGTTAAATGTAAGATAAAAATTAAAAAAAAAAAGAAAAATAGTTGTTTTTAGATTGCATTATGTAATTCAGTACCGTAAATAAAAGTTATATCAAAACCCTTAGGTATCAATAGACTACATAAAATCGATAAATGGTAATTTCCAGTAAGCTCTCTATAAACATTATATACATGATTTACTCTTATATATATATATTTTAGATCTTAACTATTAAACTAATAGTTAGTAAACAAGAGTGTTAAATTGTGTAAAATTTACGAATATTTAAAATACTAATATTCATTCAAAATTGTAGTAAGTAGACTTGGATCAAGGTTATCACAAATTGCGCAGTTTTGTTTGATGCCTAAATTAGTGAGTTAAAGATCTTTTGATTACATAATTTTTTATGGCAATTTTGAAGGTTAAAAAATCATACGAACCACCGAAAAGTAGGTCATCACTGTCACCCATGGACGTGTTCAATACAAGAGTCAGTAACGCAATGCCGGCCTTTATGTTAGGAATAGGATATGCGTTAGAAGGGTGAGTATGGTAATGGAGGGGAGTAGGCCACCGGAAATTTCACTTACGGGACGAAAGCAACAGCGACAGCTACTATTTTACACCCGAATTCTGTGAAAGCGAGGTCTCATCTCAACGCTCGAGCTGGCCCATTCTTGCGGTAGAACTGTGCTGTGACCAAGTTGGCGACAGTACAATTCTACCGCATTATTTATTATTACCATTTGGTAAATAAATCAAAAAGAAAATCAATGTTTTTAATTTTGATTTATATTTTATACTTACTTGTATTACAGTTGGAGGATTGCACCAGTTACAGAATCGTTACTGTATGGTCATGCTTCTATTTTTCCATATCTATTTTTCAAGGGTATCGAATGTAATATGTACCAAACAATCATAATTGCGTTCAAAATGTGATTTTTAAGGGCCATGTAGATACACCATCGCGAATAGAGGCACTTTCAGCCATAAATGCTGATAAATTAACTTACAACTTTACAAATTACAATTACTTAACTTATGCCGCGCCAAATGTTAATAAAGATTTTACTTATATGTGTCTACATTAGTTTACTAAAAAACAAGTGCAAAATTCACGTTCATAGTTTTTTTAACTCAGCAATGCGCACAAAAAAGTAAACGCTCCGCAGAAGTAAACAAAATAATAATTTAACCCGAAATACTTCGGGGAGTGGGAACGGGCTAAGAAAAGAATTAAGTCTGGGATTTACAGTGATTTATATGTGAACTAAAAGTCAGGGCACTGACGCATGCGTCGTTAGAATGTTCGAGTGAAAACGCCGAACATTTACGGCTCTTTCGGTGGGGATTTCAGAGGGGTAATTGAATTCTGTGCTTTAGCATGCAGAAAAGAAAATTAATGTATATTAAAAACATTTTTATATTCAATAATTTTGTATTTGTTATTTATAAAACGCAAAACTATTATATAATTTTTTAAAATTGTCATATCGCACGGAATAGAAGTAAAGACTAAGCGCATTGCGGCAATACTTAAATACACTATAAGAGATGAATGATTTATCTGTAGATATACTATACGTTGAAATATCCGCTTGTTGATCTAATTCGATAAAAACAAATCGCATGATAATTATTAATACCATCGATAGGAGTCGAAAAACCAAAGTTTTGTTTTTGGTCTGTCTATATATTTGTTGCGCGCACTGTGCAAAAACCTCTCAACAACGCATTTCATATTAGCAGTTTTCAAAAGTTAACTTGAGATTTAGCTTATAGTCATCCATTGAGTAGACGTAATGTACCTATTGGTAGATTATCTATTGGTAGATTACGTCTATACTGGTGGTAGTAGGTTTATGGTGATCCACCGACCACTAGATCATGTCTATGTTCAGTCCTATATAACTATACTGATGACTTCGAATTTTTCATAAGTTTATTCGAAGTTCATTCAATACTGCAATATGTTAAACGTGTGTAATAGTATAGTAAATAAATAGGTAAAAAATAAAACTGTGAAATAACGTACAAATTTCAGTTTCGTGTCGAACAAATTTTATAAAAAATCATCTACCTGCTCTTACGAATTCGTATAATTATTATAGTATTATAAAAAAAAAATAGCAAATATAAATGACTCTCGTCTTTACAAAAGCAACAATAATAATTTTGTTTGGTATATATGTTTCATTATGCGCGTATCGCGACAATTGAACAAAGTGAATGGGGCTTGCACGATTCCTTAGATATAGACCGATATAAAGAACAGTAAGGTGGGTTAGTTTCATCGCAATATACATAATTTAAGTAAATCAGGGTAAATAAAATGATAAAACAATAAAATATTGAGTCGGTCTTAAAAAAATAGTAAAAGAAAACTTTGTCTATATTCGTAAATATATTGGTATAACGAACACAAAATAATTATCTCAAGTGAATATACAATAATAATATTGTAAATGTGAAAGTTTGTATGTTTGGATATTAAATTAGCTAAAACTGTGCTATGACATAATTTATACATCTGAATAACGTATAGCCTGTAATTTTCTAAGATACTAACTTTTTCTCGCGACATTGCTTGCCTGATTTCAGGACGAATTCTTTACTTGTACCGTTTGGTCATCGGTAACGACAATCCTCAAGAGAGATTCAAGTTCAATATCAGTTCGGTATCGAAATCTCAAGCAGGACCGGGGTCAGGATCAAGAACACAAGTGAAATAGTTTCATACCAAAAACATTAGCGGCAATGCGTGTATTTTCGGCGCAAGAATATGGGTTTTTCTGGTATGGGATTTAGAACGGGACAATGGTTGACAACGCCATCGGTCGTTGACGATATGAATGATGAAAGATTTGATGTCCACGCGGAATCGCGGCAATAAAAACAAATTGACAAAGCAATTAACGAAGATTTGACCACACAGAAGTGAAACCTAATGTGGTATTATTACGTGTATGTAATGACAGTCGTATTATTAACTCGTTGTGTATTAGAGAAATTCAAACAAAACACATTAATGGTTTCAGAATAATAACTCTGAACACCCCCTATTAATTAAGCGATCGCTGCCGGGTTGTGCTGAATAAAGCGCCCTTTATACACCACCCTAAATGTAGTGATGGGCTGTGTGTAATATTATGCATATCGATAAACGATACAAACATCGATAATCTGAGAGTCGTACTCGTTTCCTTTTGTGGATTACATTTATATGTCTTCTCTGCAAAACTTTTATTGGCTTGTAAAATTCAATGTCTAGCGCTGGAAATATTAGGTGGCTTGTATTATGCATAAATTTAAAATTATACTTAAATTAAGTTATTATATAAAATTTATTTATATATAGATTAGATAAAGAATAAAGATTTAAATTACAATTTCCATACAATTTTAAACATTTCATGAAATAGCTTCTTTAAGGCTTGAAGTCAAATTATTTACAAAAGCACATCATGTTTTCCGTAACATTACATTTATTTATATTAAATTAATGAATATTTTAATTTATTTTGACATCACATTCGAAACACATTTTAAAAACCTATTAAAAATACGATCATCAACATTCAAGGTTATCTTATAGTATAAAACGAGAAATCATAGCTATTTTAATATTTAATGGGTCTTATGAAAAAGATTTTTAATTACACATATATATGCAATCATTGGCATAATGTTCCTCACTAAAATGCAACAATTTTTTTTCTTAGAATAATCATAATTTAATTCATAATTTAATTCACATTTTAATAATAAATAGTGATTGTGGGAAGAAAGTCGCCTAAAAAATTTTAAAACTTGCTGTGAACCAAATAGCAGACCGATTATTTGCAACACATGACCATCCGGCCTCAACTAAACGCTAACTTGCCTCAAAAGCGAAAAACGGATTACAAATATGAGTTGGTAATACCTAAAGAGGCGATGATCACAAAACTGCGGTACATAAGCGCGCTAATCTTCACCTCGTCTTTCATCTCGATGAGTCCAGTTATCCGTACAGTTGAACAAAAGCAGGTGATACAGACGCCGGAGTTGGATTCCTCGGAGCGTGCATACCCACGACGTAGAGCAATGTTTCGAAAGGTACCCACCATCACTCAGAGGTTCCGTATCTGCTAAGATCATCTGCATACGGTAACGACTAGTTTGACTCTACGGAACCATAACCTTTTTGAAGAGGACAACTAAACCCCTCGTGTAGTTGCCCTCAAATAAGGGTGAGTAAAAATGGTCTTGATCTTGCAGCCGGAGCCTTGGTCTGAGTATTGATTTTTATGTTTATTTTTTATTGCAATGGAGTGAGGCATTTTATTAGTGAGATGTAAATTGTATATCATTTATAACTAAAAACCTTGTTTGTCGATGTTAGTGATGAGAAAAATTAATTACAAATCGCAAGTAACAGAATAAAGCAAGACCCACATTAATACCAACACTATCCCAGACTTAGTCTTGTTTTGCTTATCACTGCCGTCAAACATAAACCTGAAACGAAAAGTGGTACGTTGCTTATAATTTTTAAAATTAAAATTGATAAATAGCAATTAAAATTAAAAAAAATCTATGAGACAATAGAGGGTACCCAACTTGTCTACTTTTCAATGGTCCGAAATTTAAACTTTGATCATGACATTAAAACATTTGCTGAATAGAAGTCCGAGAAAGTAAATTTCAATAATTGAAATTTTTACTAAAAACGAAATTCTTTCTACAATTTTACGTAGCGACTTATTAAACAGAAGCTAAAACGTTGTTTGAGTTTTTACAGAGAAGGACAGCGCCATCTGATGAATTTGTTACAAGCCTTAAATTACGCTACTGGTAGTTGTCAAATTAGTAATAAAATCATGTATCCATCCAGTCCTTCTTGTAAATTGGGATAGCATGAAAAGTATAGGTTTCAGCTACCGGTCATGTATTTAAGTGATGCATTAAGAAAATTTATGCACTTTATTCTGTTTGTTGCTGTTAATCACCCCTCTGCTAAGACGTATCCTACCACAGTCATTTCATTTCAGAACGAGAGATTGGCTCAGTAAGGATTGACTTCATCAAAATGATCACAACGTCCGCGACCGGCAGCTTAACGTGATTTTTGAGGCGTGGAGATTTGGTTTGACTTATGATAAAAAGTGATTGATTAAATCGTCCGTGTTCAAGATTGAATCCGGTACTTTGTGATTCGAAGGCGGCACACTTAACCAATGATCTCGCAGCGCTCTGTGGCTTACGTGAAATTAGAGACAAATCCAATTCCTTCTGAAATTTTTATTTAGCATTATGAATAGAGAGATTGAGTTATGTCCTTAAGTTAACCGAATATCGCAATAGTAGTAACCTAACTGCTGCAGTACGATAAGGGACTCATTTTTTACACACATCTACTTTTAGGTAAAACGAAAACATTGTTTTAATAAAATAAGTAAAAAAAAACACCGTTTTTAGTATTCATTTACAAGTGAGTTTTTAATATAATTTATATTTGAAATTACCTACTTCCAGAAAACAATTTAAATAAGTTTCTGTTATGTACTTGGTAAATTTATACTTTATTCGATTCAAAACATTTCTTTGTACTTTATACAAAATAGTAATATGACAATACAGATAAACCATAAAAGGTTTCCCACATATCAAAACCAATAAAAGGAAGCTTAAACAAAAGCTTAAACGATTAATTAAATCGTCGGATCGTTCGTTCACCTCGCCCGATATCAGACGGAACCGTACCATTTAAATAAGTTTTTTGCCCTTTTAATTGATATTTCTTCTGCAAACCTCCGTACAATTCGGTTATTTGATCTGGAAAACAGGAGGGGGGAAGGGCGCCGGCGCCGATATCCGTTTCGAGGTAAGTTAATTAATTACATTCGGGCTTCCAGAGTAATTTATTCCGTTCAGGGATTTTTAATTCGACGGTATCGATTTCGCCTGTTGACATTCGAGCCATTGAAAAATATGGCCGCCCGATTTGTTCTGTTGCTTTTTTTTTTGTTTTCGGTAGCTGATTTTCCGTGATGAAAGTTGGCGATTGTGGATCTCCGTGATGAAAGTCGGCGAATGTGGATCTCCGTGATGAAAGTCGGCGAATGTGGATCTCCGTGATGAAAGTCGGCGAATGTGGATGGATGGCTGCGCCGAGAGTCCGCGCATATTTGACGCAATACGTGGAGCAGCGAAGGAACGCCAGAACACCTCTTGGCGGCTGATCACTGCATGCGACGCCGTCGCAAACGGCTCTAACCGTTGCGATGAAAACTTTTATTATGGTAAAGGTTTATTTTCAAGTTTTTCTACACAGGTGTCTAACCGGGAAAAATTGGAAGAACACGGAAAAAAAATTGACTACGCTTTATACATCGCCGTTTAGTAGAATTTTCAGGTAATTAAATTTTTGTGGGTGCTGAACAACAGATGGCACTGCCCAATATGAAATGCAGATGGCCTATTCAAATGAAATACTTACGTGAATTTTTCAATGTGTTTTTTTTATTGTTGGAAATGTACTTCGGCAACATTTCCCGCGTGAATTACATTCCAACGGCAAACATATAAGTCACCGAGCGAAACTCAATTACCCATTACCCATTACATCAACACACAACAAAAATACTCAAAGTGATGTTGAGTTGACTGACTGCCTAACGTGATGCTTATGATTCATTTTCATGGTAATCCCCAATTAAGTTCTTCTACGAGTGATTTACGAGTGTCAATCGAGTTTAATAACTTTTCAATCAACGTTAAAGTAAGTTAACGAAGACGCTTAAATGTACAATTTTGACGGCGTTATTGTCGTTATGTCAGACTTAAAGGTAAAATTGTCCCGAACCGACGGCTTAGAGTGTTCTCTAAAGTACTGAGAGAGTGCTCACAAGTAAGTTGAAAACTCAATACTAGTTAATTCGTTCGTGGTCAGGATTCGAACATACTATAATCACGTTCTATGGCAGCTATCTTGACTTCTCGGCCAGCACCGATCAAAAGACAAACATAATTATTTAATGATATTAATTAAAAGACTGAAAGGCATTGATTTTAATCTTGAAGAATTTCAATAAGTTACACTCATAACTTTAATTATTCTTTGTAGAACACTAAAAATTATTGAATTCTTGCAAAATATTAATTTAAACTTATATATTCACTGGTTAATAAAAATTATGTGAATTATCCAATACGATACGAAATTATGTGAAGGAAATAATATGGAGTGTAAAATAGAAAATACATACATAAAAATTATATAGTCTCGTAAAAGAAAAACGTAATAAAGAATGTTTTTAAAATGTATAAAATTTAAGTCTTAATTTCTTCGAAAACTCTTTGGCCGGTTCGTCTTTACTTACTGAATTCCATTCAAAATTCTACTAAAGAAGAATAAGATACTTAATGTTCTGGCAGTCACAACACTAAATGACGTAGACACTACCGGATGTGGAAAAACTGGGAAATTTACTCAAACTGATTGGAAAAATCTTCTTCCAAGAAACTGTGAATATACATTTTTCCCCTCATCCTTATATGACGATATGGTCAATGTTAGGGTAACTTATGGATGTAATTATTACCAGTGTCATTAAATGAATTTTCAACTATTTCCACAAACTAAATCATTTCTTTACTGAAAGTTTTTCCAATTCCCACGTGAGTTAATTGAAACATTTTTATTTTTCGCTTGGATTTAAAGTCGTGAGACCAAAAAAGAATGAATGGAAGAATGAAAACTTATCAATGAGTTGGGGTTCACTTTTTTGTTCGTTTTAGGTTTAATCGGTCTACGTTCCTTTCAGTTGTTGCCAGTGCATTACCTCTCAGGAACCTTTGCAATGAATTACTCCAGGTCAGAAACAAATGAGAGTCCCATTGTCTCTTTTAGGGTACCTTACTTTTAGACCCTTTCCATGTTTTTCTCATAAGTGCACTGTCTTCCAAGACCACTCACAATCCAGTCATGTTCACACAGTCGGTTCCGTCCTTGATCTCTTGAGTTCTATTCTGATCAATTAACGCAATAGAAAAAAAAAGGCTTCCATTTGTTAATTTAGACCGGATGATTCAAGTGCTACTAATTTTTCTATGTGTGTGTCAAACTCACTTAACACAAGTTATTAAATATTATAGTTATGCGAAAATTAAGTTAACAAATTGTCGTTTTTTGATCGGAGAGGACGGTCTTCAAAGAGGTTCACATCTCAGGTCTGGAATTTCTCTGTGAAGGCGAGTAAACCAAATATGACTCTTGGGTTAATTGTCGCAGCATTGATAACTCTAGCTGTTTTTCAATGTAAATCTTTCAAAAAAACCTATATAGATTGATTAAATACCACTTAGATTTGAGAATTTCGTAAAAGTACACAAATAATATTTTTAACAATATACTAAAACTAGGGTTGCCAACCGTACTATAATATATAGTATTGTACTATATTTCGAGTTTGCGTACTATATACTGTTGAAGTAATATATAGTACGCAAAAATACTATATTTTTTAACACCGAAATCTAACACACAAATCCGCATTTTTAAAATTGATGAACGCACTTTTACATTAACTATTGAGTAAGGCGTACGTGTTTCCGAAATCCGAACGTATCTATAATCCTTTGTCTTTAGTTCCGAATCTGTCTTTCTGACTTTCATCAGCTTTCATATTCTTTTAACGAAAATATTTAAGATATTATGTACTTATTAAATGTTTGGCTTATTCATTTTAAAACTAGATAGCTTTCACAGATCGATATTGTAAAAAATATGTGTTTCCTTATAAACCTCTCTAGTCGTAATTATAGAAAAAAAAAACGAAATATCGACATAAAAATTTTGAGGACATCACTACGTGTAGGTAAGCTAGAACGGCCATAAGCCCGTTTAACTACGGACACTGATTATAAATTGTAGTGTAATTGTCCTAGATGTGAAGCTTAGTATAAAATCTATTTCAGCCTTGCGGTCACCTCAATGGGTTTAAACGGGTTGAATATACACATCTCTCACTCGCGTAACTGTATTCCTAAATACCATTTTAAGAATTTGTTTCTTGTCATTTATGACTTTAACAACACCATAACTAACTTATTATATCTATACAATATATGTACTGGAGGGTTAAAAAAATCGACTATTTTTTAATTTGAAATCCCCACATAAACACTTCCGTAAAGTTGTAAGAAGACGCCTGTGAAAATCATAGTTTTTAATGTTAACACTTAGCGGTCGCTCATCGCGAATTTCTATTTTATATTTAAATAATATGGAATTTTATTATTAACTTGGAATTTTGTATTTATTGAAGGGCGCAATGAATTTCTAAGACATATTCTTATACGGACTTTGACGCTCTACAAAAAGGGAATCATAGGATTTATTTGTAAATTCACACTTTCAAAAGTTATATATTGTTAAAATTGAACCCATAATAAATTTATAGTTTTTTATTAATTATTGGGAATATTTTGACAATTATCAATAACGATAATATATTTTTTTTATTTTACAGTTAATAATTTTCTTTGAAAGAAAATCATTGAACAATATTCAAATCAAAAAGCTCGATAGCTTTCCGTATTACACGCTTAATTCTTATTATTAAAACAGTAGTTTTTGTGTATTAACTATCAAGATAATTAACATGCTAATAAAATGACGTCATATTTAAAAACATACTGTTTTGTATTTAATATAGCAAAGTAAATAAAACTCTATATAAACAATTTTAGACATTAATACTAAAACAACATCATTAACGCCAAATAATTTTAATCAACATCATTAATTTTTCAAAGGCTTTTAAGCAATGATTATAGAAAGTTGCTATGTTATGAGACCTCGGTCTGATGCTGCACACGGTTGATGCTGCAGATCACAAATTATTATAAAATATTAATAATCACCCAATAGCTGCATAAATATGATAGTATGTAATCTTTCGTCCGTAAGGAGAACTTTTACAACGACGACGCAAACCAAAAAATAAAACATTTTAGTTTAGTTTAGTTTAACCTGAAAAACTACACTAACTAACAATCTCGACTTACACACACGTCGGTTTACATAAATTAAATGTAAATTTTATTTCATGCGACGTTACAGTACTTAAAGCCTCTCGTATGTAAATATTTCTTTTCGGAAATAATTAATAGTTTGAAGAGACAAAAATACGAGGCCAAAGAGATTCAAACAAAGTTTAAATACATAGTCTGCATGTGTCAACTAAATGAATATCAGCTGACTGGACTCGGTCATCGTGAAGGTCTTAAGCTATGATCTCCTTGAATTGAAACAAACAGATTGTAGGAGGGTAGGCCCTAGCATAGAAGTGTTTTAAACCTTAAATAAAAACAAAATAGTTATGTAGGGTATTTTCAAAAAAAAAATTTCACTGTGGTAGAGCCATATTATAACCAACTTGGCTGCAGCCCAAAAATGGGTCAGCTCGAAATACCACGCTCGTGCAGAACACGGACGTGAAGCAACAGCTTCCCCTATTGCGTTTCGTCTGGTGAGTGAGAGTTATGATAGTCTGCTTCCCCCTCTCCCTCTCCATCATCCCGATCAGGAGGGGATCGGGATGATGGAGTTAACTCCATTGCTACCTATGGGGTTGCAAGTGTCCAAGGCCGGTGGTAACTAGACTACAAGGGTAATGTAAAAGCCACCAGAGATGATGGCTTGGTTGCTCGTTCGCTCCTCGGACTTACAATAAAAAAATAAAATGATATACTAACAAACATATTTTATTGAACAAAGTTAAGGCAGTGATAAACTACAAAAATGACGTGGCGTAGCGCCCCGCAACCCGCGCACACCGCGGTACTGCGTATACTGAGACACGCGGCGCGTTTGTTTATTCTTAAAGGTTTTATGCGACAAAACGATTTCTTTTTGTTAAACAATAAACTAGAATCAACTTCAGAGTATTCAACGGATATTTTGAAATGTTGTATACTTTAATCTATATAGAAAATGTGGAAACTTATATCGGTCTCATTTGTACGTAAAATGTACATCTGTGACTTAAAAGGTGCATCGTTGATATTTTTTTTCTTTGTTATCAAAGATAATAAGCCATGTTATTACATTGGTAGCCATTGCTATTAACAAATTAATGTCAAAACTATGAAGAATCGGGTCATCAAAGATCACTTTCCAATGTTTTGCATTTTTTCGGAAAAAAAATCGAGACGCATTCATCAAAATCTTCATTTCACCACTTTATAGGTCGTCTGCAATAAAATAAGCACTTATCCCCGAATTTCAGTAATCACGAACATTATTACTTATCAAAACCATATCTACTTAAAATTATCTTCAGCACGCACACCAGCACACACGAAAACAAATGAAGGACCTTTCATCTTTCATCATGACGAATAGGGGAAAGAGAAATGTTCTTGCGGTAGACCGATCGCACCGGGACGTATCTCAGGCCAGAGATAGCGCGAAGTTAGCGCCAGGATCAAATATGCACAAACTTCTCGTGTAGCTCGACAACTATTTGATCCGAGATTTCAGGGTTTTACAGGACGTGTAATAATGGAAATTTCCTACTACGTGATATTTAAATCTATTTCAGATGTTCTAGTATATTGTTTTCAGTTTTGAAGGAGATTAATAGACAAGTCAACCGAAACAGCATTTAAACAATTAACGAATATTTCGCAAACGGAATCAATGTTGAAAAATCATGTAACAAACAATGATTGTTAATTGATATCTATCAAACCAAACTGCACTCGAGGTGACACGTAGATAATATTTTCGGCATGTAAATTGATTTTTTAATTTTAAAATGTCGTAGTGCTATGCTGTGACGAACTCGGTGCAGCAGATGTAACGGTTCAATTCATGAGATATCACATTCTCACAGAATACGGACGTGAAGTAACAGCTTCCACTGTTGCATTTCGTCCAGTGAGTGAGAGTTCCGATGTCTCTCCATCTCAACTTTACTGAGTGTGAAAAGGACTCAACCAAAAAATCTAATAGATTTTTTTTTTATGATCGAATTACGCAGTAGAACTAATAGAAGTGTCATGTCTTAGCGGATGCATGATAAGTCTAATCAGAAAAATTATTATAAAATCTACTGAGTATTAAGCGTAGAAATGTAAATGGAAGAAAAACTATGTACAAGGCCATGACGAGACAAACTATCATGACAGTTTGCAATAAAATTTTTGAAAATGTCATTAAGTAGATTTTGTCATCACAATCACTTTAGCCTGGCGAGACCCTCGCCTTTTATTAAAAGTCATAATATAATTGAAATTTCGTCGATGGCATTTATATAATATAAGATGACGCCGAAGCGTCTTACGCGCGTCTTTTTACGCGTGATCTCTTACGCGCGTAAGTAAGTACACGCACTCGGTTTTTTGAGCCGTTTTACATCACAGAACAAAAGGTCTACAGAATTAATATTGATGCTTCCCCGCAATAATTAAAATTAAATTAACGTGTGGGTGATTTAATTAGGACAATTGCATACGGGCTGGGGACTTATTCTATTTAAATTGCTGGTGTGAATTAAACGATTAATTTATTTATGTATAAAGTGCGTCACCTATGGTGATATTTTACGAGATCCATTGAACTTAATGGAAATATTTTAAAAATATCCTTAAGTTGCAACGGAAATTGTACCAGAATTTCTAAAACATATACTGGAGTTAAGTTCCACAAAAGGAATTTTTATATCGTTATTTTACATCTAATAATGAAATTATTTTTTTTTAAAGATGTATTTTTTAAGTTAGTAGTGAGCTTCCCGCTCATTAGTCCGTAATGAATATGCACATAATAATGATAAAATAAAAATGTACGCTAGCTCTTGGCAGCGTCTCCTCTCGTGGCTTGGATATAGTGTGTGCCTTCGTTCTAGATCGAATCTGTGCCAAATAAAACTACATCCACATTTATCGCAATAACTGTGACCACTTGAAACTAATAAATAAAGCTGTGTCCGGCGAGCAACCGGCGTGTTGTCTTTACACGGGATGGATCAATGGCCGAATTTGGTGAATTGAATCAATTTTAAAATTGGTTTTTCAATATTACCAAGAAGACTTATCACTCAATATTAAGAAGAGAGTCATCAGATCTTTTCACCATATCGACGACAACGATCATCAATGGCCTCTAAACTTCGCCGGAGCTGCGTGAAAGACCGAGTGCCTCAATTGCCATAAAAATTGCGAGAGGTAGTTGTACTTTGCAGTCGGCTAATAAAAGATCCATAGATCTTTTTGCCGTTTCGAAAAAATATTACATATTACAACCATCGTCTAAGCAAGATCACCAGACATATTAGCGATTAGGCCTCCGCTACTTAGAATAGCTCCCCGTACGTAATCGTGCTCAAACATTAGGGTGTGCCCCATTAATTCTCATTATATTTAGATAATGCGTACGCACACCGAGTCAAAGGTTTTTCAAGGCGGAATGTACATTTTTTAATGAATTCTAATTGATATTAAATACTTCATTATTTTCTCATACTTAGTTAATTTTAAACTCGAAATGATAGAATAGCTGTATACAAAATACGTAAACAGTGATTTATTTATTCGGCACGTTTGTTAGTGTTGTAATACTATATCAATAAATATGCATACATATCACTATCCGGTTTAAAACTCACAGAACGGTTTAACTCTTGAATAGTGGTAGCCACGACCGCAAATTAGCGGTTTTAGCGGTATGTAATATGCGTTATTACAATAAGATGTTTGCATCCCATTTTAAAAGGACACACTACACGGTCATTACATAATAACTTCTATATCATCTTATAGATGTTAGCTTTCGCTATCAGTTAATAAATTAAGAAATTAATTATTGCTTTTGCAAAACAATTAATAAAAAAAATTTATATATAATTATAAACTCTGCCATTTGGAAACAAAATAAAACGTAAAAATTTTCGCGTGGCGTCGCTCCGACTCAAGTTTTATGACGCTTGTGCCACTATGTGATCTCTATAAATAAAAAAACTTTTCTGGATCTGTCTCCTAGCTTTTCTTAGTAATATAACTAACAGAAAAAGTAATAACTATATAAAAGTTATAAACAATAATATACATATTTTATGCAAATTATTAGCACGGGTCGCCCTAGCAACAATGTATTGCAAAGTCTTAGAGCAATTTTTTATCAGCGGGTAGCCGATTCAGAAACACGCACGCGCAGCGACACCCGCAACGCCGTGAGGCCCGTGCTCATTAGGTGCGAAGGAAGTAATTTGTATGGAAATATCCGATTCGTTGTAATAACCAGTAGAAACGATCTATGGAAATTCATAACAGCTCCGGTACTTCTAACTAAATTTTAATAGCAGGTCCACCCAATGGTTTCGTACGAGTCACTGAGATTAGTACATAGTCAGAATTCAACAGAAGATTTATATAATGGTTCTTACAGTGAAAATTTGAATAAAAACATCAATATTCGGATGGTGGAAGTGGAGTTGGCATCACCGCGTCACCGACATGCTAATGCAGTATATTTGAAATTTGATTCATTTGTAACATTATTATTCTTTCTTTTAAGATAAATGGTTTGAATTTTTGCAATTCAAACCTTAGTATGCACAATAATTGTATTTTAAATTTACCGGATTTGCGCAACTGATCTTGTGATTTGGATCACACTTCATCACAGGGATTACCATTGTAATTTTAAATACCATAATATTAAATACCATGGTGCCAAATTCCAGTTAGATCTACGTTTGCCATGATAGAACTCATATTTCAGGCCACACTTTCGAAATTTTTGTGGACTTAAGACCATTAGTTTTTATGCACGACATACTGTATGAAGCATTTTCCTAAATAAAGCGACCAACGATAATATAAGTACTCCTCCCAAATGAAAATCTTCGACGTGCTTTTAAATAATGTGGAAAGGTTAATGCTCTATTTCAACAAGGTGTAACTGGGCGTAAGTGTAAAGACTTATAACTTATGAAAGGTAGGGAAGTGAAAATCATGACATGGCAGGTTGTTTAAAATAAAGTGTTGAAATAAGTGCATTCTTGATTTGTTTATTGAAATGATTGCACACTTACGATGTAGGTTTGTAAAATTTTCATTCATAATGCAATATTGTTGCATACAAAAAAAAGCCCAGCAAAGCCCACCCAAATACTTACTTATTCAATTGTGTGAGGTGTTCACTCGCGGATATCATAATAGACGCTTGCCTGCAATACGCATTAACATGCAGCACGCAACCCACCGCTGACCCTCGAATATGTTCTTCCACTATGAATCCCTATCCAAACAATTGAATATTGATTTTAGAGGATTGACAGATATCGAATACCTAAGCAAGTGTTAATTGTTTATTTATCTTAGTCCGCTAATCGTTACATCGTTAATTTCTTCGTATGTTTCAGGTATATACTCAGGAAAATTCAGACAGTCACATCCACCAGGGCGTAAGGAGTGTTAAAAACAATAGACAAATGTGGTCCCAACCTCCTACTGTGAAACGCTGTCATGCAATGTGGAGGTTTATCTTACCTTATATACCTCACTGTACCCTCGCCGAATATTGCAACGAGTTCAATCACTCACATTTGCAGTATACATTTGTATGTGCGCAATAAATTTTCCAGACCAGCTACAATTTGACCTATACCGAATTCGCCTAAAAATTCACTATGTTGTTGTGAATCGTAGGCAATTTTAAGAAACTTATTGGAAAAATATTTTTTTGTAGCGTCAATTTATGAAAACATATCTTGGAAAACTTAAGTAGCATACTATTGTAGTTGCCATAGATATATTCTGTAATTACTAAGTCATGGTTCTAGAATATAAAAAAAAAATTGAAATGATAATTTTTACATTTTAATTCGTTTCCTTTTTATATAATGTCCCATTTATTATGAATTAATTTTGTGTTTTTAGAATAATGGTCGGTCTTGCCATCGCCGAATCATGCCAAATTTCGCGTTTATTTGTAAATTGTTTTTTATTCAGAAAAATACAGCGACGTACAAACAAACAAACAGGCGAACACAGACACAGGAATATTCCGGGAAATGAAGAGGCCACCAATATGACAAAATTGCATTTGTCCATCGGAATAAGTCAGCGATACCGCGCAGTTATCTAATGTCAATTTAATACCGTCGCCCCCATCATTAACCCATGCCATTTTAGGGTACCGCGGGTCGCGATCGATGACCCCCATTAACGTCAAAACGTCATCCGTCCGTATGCCTACCTGTTAAGGAGAAACGTGGGATGCTTAATATACAGGTAAAACGAGAAATAATGTTTTTAAAGTTCAGAGTATTTTCGATGTACATAAGCAATTTTATAGTTATTACTGTACACATAAATCTCATTTATCTCACTAAAATTTAGTATTCTTCCCAACCAAAAGAGGTATATTACCAACGGTGGCGTGTAGAAGCAACGAATACACCCGCCTTCGACGATCCATTAACCCTAAATAATACTCATTTAAAGGTCTTCAAATAATTGCGTTGAAATGCGTACCTCTGATGTCACTCGCAGGATGTCTATTCTCGTCTCATTCTTCGATGATAGGCATCCATACAAAAGTATTTTCCTACTATACTAGTACGTCTATAGAATGAGAATGTAATTAAATAGTTATAGCTTCCAAAATTAGGTTTTTAGACCCTAGATAAGGCGACTTGAGCGCCTTCAGTCGTAAATCACATTCTATTTTTTTAAATGGCGCCTGCGCGATTAAGTTTAATGCAGTCATTGTACCGAAAATTATTATTTAAAAAAAAAAGCCTACAATTTTTTATTTGACTCTGTGCGCTTATTTGTGTAAAACACAACAAATCCATTCGTTAATTTATTATTGTTTAAAGAACAATCGAGAATTTTTTTTATACTACTTCATTTAATGCTTTTATAGTTGAGTAAGAGTGTAGTGGAAACCACTTTTTGATGATTATCGAAAATACCCAAGTAATGACTTTTTTCAATTGCTAGTTAAACAGAGAAGACATTAAGCACTCAGTAATATTGTTTACTAGCGACATATCGAACTATCTCAAACTCCGTTTTGTGAGAAAGAAATGGCATAGAAAATTGATGACTTGTAGTTGATTGTCATCACGAAACCCTATTACTAAGACTCAGCTAACGTCTGTCCGTCTGTCACCAGGTTGTATCTCATGAACCGTGATAGTTAGACAGTTGAAATTTTCACACATGATGTATTTCTGTTGCCGTTATAACAACAAATACTAAAAAGAGAATAAAATAAATATTTAAGTGGGCTCCCGTACAACAAACTTGATTTTTTGCTGTTTTTTGCTCGATATTTATAAAAGCAACAAGTAGATGCTCGAAATACTCATAGAATGTTAAGTGGTACATTCACTTTATAAATAAATAATTTCATTAAAATATATTAAGTATTTAAGGGGGGCTCCCATACAACAAACGTGATTTTTTTTTTGGTCGTTTTTTATTCGATATTAGTACACACTTGAAATATTCACAGAATATTTACTTGTATATTTTCAAAAAAAATATTTAATTTAAAATGAAATAAATTAAGGGGGGTTCCCATACAACAAACGTGATTTTTTGCTGTTTTTTCCTCGATCTTAATAAAGACAACAGGTCTTGAAATATTTACAGAATATTTAAATTTATATTCACTTTAAAAATAAATACCTACTTGATTCAAATAAAAAACTAAAAAGAAGGTTATAATACAGTGTCTAATGTTGTATAGATAATGGGTGCGGAACCCTTCGTGCGCGAATCCAACTCGCACTTGGGCCGTTTTTTTAACCGATTTTGATTTTACTTTTGATCATCATGTCAAGTCAGCTTATACAATTCATCAACAAACACAATGTTCCAAATATAGCGATAGGCAGTGATAGGCTAGCATACATATAATAATTGGCAGGCAATATCAACATTTCTTCTTCAAAAGTGTTTATCCCGCATTGTTAATAACTTTCGTTCGTAAGTTTGTTACATTCGCTTAATGCGTGTACTTTTCCATAGAATGACCCACGCAACTTAGTTCATTTTCATTAACATAAATGGCATCTAAAAGGCAACAAAACCCCACACTCGGCGATGTAGGTCAAACATCAAAACGCTCCGACCCAATTTCGTGACAAAAGAGTGATTCCGGCAATACGGATGGCCGCCGACGAAAACTCACTCAAACTCCCTGCAATATATATGCCCTTGCATTAATCTAGATTTGCAAGGATAATCCGGAATCGAGTGTACGCGAAATTATGTTAATAACTGGCTGGCGTAACGCCATAACTCTAGGTAAGCTTGCGCGCTTAATATATTGGCGTCGGAGTGCCGCAGGGTTAGATGTTAGGTCAACCTTTGTTTGTTGTTTAGTCTCTTCTATGTTTCCTTTTTGTGGGAAGTTTTGAGAAGTACACTGTTACCGAAGTGTAAGCTATTTTAAATTTGACCATTACGGAAACCAAACTCGTTTTCTATCCAATGTCATGCTAAAATTAGTAAATACAATAAATGAATTGAATTATGCTGTGTTTGATCCACAAAAATGAAACACGATTTTCTGATACCGTTGAATGTTGATTTTAATAAAAATAGAAGTTTACTTTCTATTTTTACACCGCTCTTCCGGTTCGAGAACGGCCTTCTCGGTTTTCGCTTCAACCTCTGTTAGCATTAGAAGCCTTCGGCTACTGAAATTATTAATATTCATCGGCCCAAAACGAACGTTTCGTTGATATCGAATTCGGAGACGGGAACTCGGGCGAACTCGCTATTAATCTAGATAAAGCGACGCCCTGAATTATTTAACGTGCCTATCCGCGGGATAAACTCCTTCAATACTCCAGACTTCGGCGGTGGTTTGTGCCACCGGAGCAGTTCACCACTTAGCTTCTTTGTGGAATTCCGAGGCGATTCCAGATTTTATAATATTATTTTCGATTTTAGTTTTGGATCGAAATAAAAAGTATGCTGTATACTATATATAAGTACGTATTACTCATTCGTGATTTTCATCGATAAGAATTATCGTCGAACTGATTTGTAGAAGCTTTCGATTTTTCATACGCTTGATGAAGGAATAGAACATGGAACCCTTATATGTTTTCTCGCACGTCGGTCTGTCATTCGGCCAACTTATTTCTCCGAATCTACTGCACGGAAAAAGTTGCATTGTATTTATTATATAGGGTTAGGTGAAAAAATCATCGTATAGCACAAACAAATGAATCATGAATTTAAACATTGATTTCTTGTACAACTAAGATAATAAATAAAATATAAGAGGCCCGTGCCAAGGATCTTTATATAAACAAGCAAGCGTGATTACAATATTTATTACATATTATGTGCAAACTTAATATGTAATAAATAGTTCGTAATAAAATATATAAAAGATGTTTCATGTGTATTTTAGACTAAATGCTTTCGAAAATTTCATATGGAGATTTCGAAGCTCCAATCTTCAGCTAGTTTGACAGCTGTTTTTGGAAGTGCGTCCGATGACGGTTTTGTGTCCCTTCCGGGTTGCGCGGTGTGCTTCAGGGATCAATTTTGGGGCCGCTCCTTTTTATATCTATAAAAAGGAGCGCCCCCATAATTGATCCAAAATGAAAAGATTTTCATTCTGTTTTCATTTATCAAACTATATAAATATAGCGATAACTATATTTAAGCAGATGATTAAACACTATGCATTGATAACGATGAAGATCTATTTAGAACATGTGTTTCATCTTGTCATGGATGGAACTGGTAAAACAAAAGTTAGGATTTTGGGCTCTACTCTCCTTGTATTTAAAATACACGTCTGAAAACGTTCTATTATGCTTGGTTACAAGTCTATATTTATTCAAAAAACTCGTAACTCGGAGTTAACTATAAACTCTAATTTAAAATTTGAAAATCATATTCCTAAAATTGCTTGCACCTGCTTCTGTCCTTTAAAAGTGCTCTATGGAATGCATTATTACCTTAATGTAATTACTACTCATAACGCTTGTTGAATCTCTTGTTTTTCAAAGCTCAACTATTGAGATGATTTGTGTTATACGGTTTCTAACAACATCTATAAGATTAATACAGTGAGTCTAAAATTGTCCGTGCCAGGCCTTATTTTAATGTGCCACCCCGAAGTCACGTGTCTACGTTTCAAAATCGGGCAGAAATGACAAATATACCTTAGCTGCACTGTGTTAAACTCGCTACTCTTCATTTTGGTGTTATAGAGTTATGAGTTTTTTTTTCACGCCTATTTGTCATTCGAGGAATGCTTTAAGTACGCCGCTACCAAAGCACGGAAAGATAGATATATCGTTCCCTTACGTAGTAAAAGCGGTATTCACTGCGTAACCTACCTCTGTTCATTAATTGAGGCACTCTTCAGAAGATATTTGTCTCTTAAAACTAATGGCTTTACTGATCGCTCTGACAATTTCTCTTTACTCTTATACAAAATCCTAATTCTTACAACTGATTTTACACTGGCGCTACAATAACATTACTCTACATAAAAAATATGTTTGGCTCGTTCTAGCTATGTACATTAATTTAAGTATTAACAGTGCAGTCCAAAATCAACGACATTGCTATCACCGCAGCACTATCCTTAGCTGGTCACCCTTTGCTCCTTTTGTATTTCAGGGTTTCCTACTTTGTAAGTTTTAAGTAAAAATGTCTATTCTTATTCAAGGACACGTTAATATCATGCGTTTGCATTGCTTTTAAGATTATTTGATCTATATATTTTATGGTCCAAATGAATATACAGTATTCTAGCTATAAGTGTAATTTATTACCGTCGTCGTTAGAAATCGCTTAATAATTTTTATTTTCGATACACGTAACTGATGTCAACTAAATTATAAATGACTAAATATTTTGTATTGATGAGTAAAAAGAGCAAGCCTTGAGTTTCTTGCCCATTCTTCTCTCGGTGAATCAGCATTTGGAATGGGCGGTAATGTCGAAATGAATTTATTAATGACAATTTCAAGTGTAATTTCATTACCTACGAAATAAAGATATTTTTGATTTGATTTGATTTAATGAAAATTGAATAGTATGTCTTCTTTATTTTGTTCGAATGGGAAAGTTTAATTCAAAATAAATTAATGAAACGTAAAATTTTGATCTAATTTAGTCGTGAGTTTTCATCAGTTTTGATTTTGACTGACACGTTAAAATCTTTGTATATGTAAGCATATAATTTATATTAATATATACAGTAAATCACATTAGAAAGAATAAGTGTAGGCGTTTGATATTACCAAATATATTTGATATTACATAATATTTATAATTTCCACTGAAATGGATTCAAAACGTAAATTATATATATGAATGGAATTATAGCGTCTGCCAGACGTTTGTCGGCAGAATGACGTAACTTTTGACAGTTAAGGGCACGATATCCTGTCTCGAGGTCGTGTCGTCCCTCTCCCCGCCCTCCTCGCGCCCTTTACCCCATAGAGTTTAGATGTTATCGCTACTATCCTCTTAATGGCCCATCCGCGGCGAAGTTTAATATTATGGGTGATAGCGATCAACGGTAACGCATAAAGAGTTGCGCTTTGGCCGTGTTCGAGTGCGACGAAACTCTATGGTTTCGACTGTATGTGTGCGAGTTCGTGTAATCTATTCATAGAGGTCGCGTAGCTAGATACTGATGATGAGACTAGTGAAGACGATGCATGCTTCGAGAAACGACAGGCAAGTCTAGGATGAAGATGAAATGTGAAATATTTTATCACGTTTTTATTCATCCGTTTCTGGAATTCAGGACACTTCATTAAAAAAATTAAAAAAGAAATTCAAAACAAATTAAAAGAAATCTGTTTTGGTGTATGTAAGTACTATCAGTGTCATTTATATTTATTAAAAGAATTATGTAAAAAAACGTTACTATTTAATATTAAAATATCAGTAACCTTGTTCATAATTTCTATTGTCTTTATGTACCACAAAAGCAAATCGTAGCCAGCATATAAGATTATTTTCATCTTGCGTACAAAATATTAGATATGGCAAAAACATTTTAATATTTATTATCCATTAAATAGATTACATTTTGAAAAAAGGAAAAACCGGTGTCCCGCCATATTTCTATAGATTTTGTCAATCAATATGAGTGAATCTAAAGTAAAAATTCGATGCATGTTGAAGTTTTATAACAAAAAACAAAATAAGACAAAACCGCACAAGAAAATTATAACGTTGATGGATCTTATACAGTGTCGGTAAGAGTAGCTTAAAACCGGTTCAAGGGTTTTCAGTTCGGTAAATTTGATGTCAAAGATAAACCTCGATGTGATGGACTTGTTGTGGATAAAGGCGATGTCATTTTGGAAGAAGTGGAGCATGATCGGCATATTAGTTCTTACGACATAGCTGAAAAGTTGAGGATTGACCATAAAACAGTTTTGACCCATTTCAATAGAGCTGGATATAGAAAAAAGCTGGATAACTGGGTCCCACACGAGCTCACGAAAAGAAATCTAATGAATCGTGTACTCATATGCGATTCTCTATTGAAAAGTATTGATACCGAACCGTTTTTAAAAAGATTGATCACTGGTAATGAAAAATGTGGAAAGGATCATTTTCATAAGGAAAGCAAACTCCACAGACTATAATGAAACCCGGATTTAAACGCAATAAGTTCATGTTATGTGGATGGTGGGACTCGATCCGCTTTATTCATTATGACCTTTTACCGCCGGGCACATCTTTAGCCAGTCAGCAAATATTGAGAGAGTTTGGTTGGGAAGTGTTAATGTATTCACCAAATAGCCCTGATCTTGCACCCTCAGGTTTTCACCTGTTTTGGTCTCTTCAAAATTCTTTAGGTAGTGTTGGGTTGGGATAAATAGAAGACTGTCAAAACTACTTGTCGCAGTTTTTTGATCAGAAATCCCAAAGTTTCTATAACAATGGGATTATGTCAACAACAAAATGGCAACAACTTGTTGAACAAAATAGCGTATATATATATTACACTTAAATGCGAATAAAATATGTTGAAAATTAGTTTTGAATTTGTACATAAAATACGAAAAAAACTTTTCCTCGACTTAATATTTATATTTTAAGCACCTTCAGAAGATAAGTTATTGGTAGTTCAAAAATAATAGAAGAGTTTCGTCCTTAGACTATGGCAGATCCGTGAAGCACACTGAGAAAATGCGCAATTTAGAAAAAGAGAAACTGCAAATTTATTGAAACTATTGAACCAAATTAGATCTTTTAGTGAGGTAATTGAAACAGTTTTCTTGGACTTACTTTCGAAATTTGAACTTCGGGATGTCATAAATATTTTGTTAAGGAACTTCGATATCCAAAACCCATTTTAAATAGATGTTAAAGTCTAACATTAAAAACGTATTGTAGTCATTGCATGGTTTATCTTTTAAATGTTGTACTTTTTGACAACTAAATTTTATTTTTTGGCAAATTAATAAGACCCACGATAAACCTATAAAACTTTTCAAATCTTTCACTGTAATGTCCGACTCCTTCTTTCTTTTGGGATATGTATAGGTCGTTGCATAAACCATCTTTTCCAAAATGTCGTCGCTGATGTGTCGTTAGATAAACTGCTCATCAGCGCCAATTGAATTGTATCTTGGCTAAAAGTTTTACCTTTTTGAGGGCGTGAAAATTACTCTTCACCTATCATAACATAATTTGTCTGCTATTATTATTTTCTGAAATTAATAGCGAAGTATGGCATTGTGTCCGGACTCATAAGGTACTTGCAAGAGTTAAAACGAAGTGCTCGGAACAGATAATATTTCCTAAAGAGGCCTGCACTCTTTAGGAACTATTATCTTTTCCTGATGTTGCGAATGTTCATGGACGGCGGTGACCATCTACTCTGATGGTTACATGCTCGTTTGCTCCTCAAAAATTCAAGGATTTCGCTGCTAATTTTTGAGTTAAATTTTTAACAATAGGTGGCACTGTAGTCGAATTTGGCGTGCGTAATACATTCTCTTTTCTACCGAAAGCCACAATATAGTGTAGTCTCGGCGCCTTAAATTCCATGAACAGAGACCGAAGAATTACATTTTACTCCTTATGCTTGCAAACGAACTATTTGTTTGCCGCGGAAGTGCGGTGCAACTTATGTAGTTTCTGGGTAATGTATTTTTATGCGCCAACTTTATTCGGTTGCCGTTTTAAGCATTTCCGATTCGTACCAAAATCTTGTATTTTGTACGCAGTAAAGCAACGTTATTCATAGGTAAAGCAGGGTGGAATTTCTGTATTGAAGAACTGTATTAATTTTATAAATACTTGTATATTATGATTTTTGTACTCCTCAATTGAGAAATATAAAAAAAATATGAAATTTTACAAGTTCAATTAATCTTGTTGACCATACGAGAAAATGCTCACTAAAAAAAGTTGTTGTCTTAAAATACTGTAAATTAGTAAATATAATAAGGTGTCTTGAGATAGCTGACAGATACGAAATTTCTTACACATTGTCTATAAAATCCAATTATCAATTAATAAAATTTAATTTCGTAATAGACCACACATGGTCACCGGAACTCTTCAATGGTAAACATTTCGCGGGTGGAGATCAGACATCTTGACTAAGACAGTCAATTATAACAGAGCATTAATAAATAGTTCTAACGAAAATTATTTTATGGAACCGATCTGATGATGAAGACAGAAGGTAGGCAGTGGAACTCCATAATAAAACAATGTATTCTAGCCAGGTTTGGGCTTCATGAAATTATCATGAGGTGTACGCTGGCTACGAATGATTTTTAACCGACTTCAGAAAAAGAAGGAGGTTCTATGTGCAGATGTAATTGCGTCAATTGTGGACCCATTTCGATTTATTTTGTATTATAAAGAATATGGATAATTTATACAGTTTGGATAGTTGCACTTTTGAATAATTTGGTAGTTGCACTCTAACTAAGAATGTAAAGACCCTGGAAAATAAACCAGTGGACAATTAATTCAGGATTGGGATTGCTTTGCCACTTGCTCAATACAAAAGTGGACGAAACACCTTTCCAATTTTACTAACCATGGCTAAATACTAGGAAGAATTAGGAAGCTCATATGGATATTTGACACGCTCAGACATGTTGCAAGCAGTCTTTGAAATAAGATTTATATATATTGTTGGTCCAGTCCGTCTTATGTTAATGTATATCTATCTATATGGGGTGTATCAAGTAAAATTAAATTTCTAAGCCTGGAAAAAGCACAAAGATGTCTGCTTAATGTAATATACTTCCTGTCACACAGATTTTCTGTAGAGTAATTTTATAAGTACATTTACAGATTTGTCAACTTAAGAAAACTTTACGTGCTGACATTGGTGCATAAATCCCTAATCTATAATCCTGATGTTCCTGGCAAAAGAAATAACTATGCTGTTGTATCTATACAGACTACGAAAACCATCTCTTCTAAAAGACAATATAGCAGACAGAGCATTTACCTATATAATATCACCAACAATAAACTTATATCTAATGCATGAATTACTTTGATTGTAAGAAAACCTTAACTGACTGGCCTAAAGCCCTAAACTATAATGACAAAGAAAGACTAATACAATCTATTACCTAATCTGGTTATATTATAACAAAAGTATACAAAAATTGATAAATTTATATACAAATGGTTGGATGTGTGTATATTGCGTCGTAGATTAACACACACGATCCATCCATCCACCTACAAATAAACAAATAAACCCATGTGAATTCATTTACTTCACAAGTCAGTGAAATTTATTTGTCGTGTTACATGACGGTGTTTATATGCAGTTATTAGCTTAATGATTATGCGCACTCGTCTATAACGTAGCGGTCGGATTTCGAGCTCCAGTAGCATACCCTCCTGAGCATTTATCTTACTCGTGCGCAGATTGAAAATATCAATCATTCCTTGCTTTGACGATGGAGTAAATCATCACTATTAGCTATGTATGCTGGGGAACATTCAGCAAAACTCGACAAGAAATGAAATTTTTGAAGAGGCTATTGCATAATAACTTCTTAAAGGATATCCACGTGCAACATTGCGTTCGCGTTAAGTCTGCGCTTTATGTTTGTGAATAAGGTTTAACTAGTAACATAATACATTGCACCATAGTCCGCAACCGATTATAAACGTATGAGTATCTTCATATGAAGTTTTATTTCCTGAATACCTAAGTCACAGGTAATATGTCTATCTCATATGTCAAAAATAGTGATCACCTACTGTAACTTTTCATGGAAGTCGACATTAAATGCTCTTTATCAATTGGCAAGGTTATTTTCGGCAATCACATTTTTATCCTAACAACTATAGGAAATTATTGCAGGTCAAGTAATTGAGTATATTATTTAATAAAGAGAATATAACGAAATACAACATATTTGTTTTATAGAAGCGAAAGGGATTCGTTAGCTATTTTGTAATCTAACGCTTGTGTTAGACTTTTTGTTGAAGTTCTTTCCAAAAACCTATATATTAGTTTTGGAATAGCACCAAAAAATAATTGTCGGAATTGCCAATTCGTACATATACAAAAGTTCAATGCTTGAAACGATGAAACGGCAGACAACTCGCGGTCTTGCGGACGCGGGCTGTGCTGGGCACCCGGAGATCCAGGTCCGGCGATAGCCAACAATACGATGCGTGCTCAGGGCGGGCGGCGAAGGCGTCACGGGCCTCGGCTTCAGCAGCGGCGGCAGCAGCAAAGGACGCGCCAGGGATAGGAAAGAACATGTGCCCCAATGGTATTTAAACACGAAAAAAGAAAATAACTAACTCTCGAATTTGAAAATAAAATTTACAGGTCGAGGGGCGGACAGGAGGGTGTGGCGATAATGCTATCGAGGTTAGGTACCGTAGTGCAGTGAATAACAAACAAGAAACAAAATATTTTTTGAATTCTCCTGAGTAAAATGGAATGAAAAATTTTAGACTACTTAAAAGTCGAACAAATTATTACGATAATATAATGTAGTTACAATTATTGTTAATTTTGGAGTCGGTGTCAGACAAAGAAACACTACAATATACCTAGCAATAGGCGCCAATAGCAATAGAATAGGTGCCATTGTCAGAACTGTAACAAATTGAAATGGGACGACACGGAAAGCGCCAGCTTTCAAATAAAAAAGAATCATCGAAATCGGTTCACTCAGTCGAAAGTTCTGAGGTAACAAACATAAAGAAAAAATACCGTGAAATTGAGAACCTCCTCCTTTTTTTGAAGTCGATTAAAAAAAGGAAAAATTAAAATAAAAACCGTTACAGAGTGTATTTGTAATCATGCGTTGTAATGTTTAAATGTTGCCTGAACACTGATAACTTTATATATTACTAGCTGACTCGTCATAGGTTAGTCTACCCTCTCCAATAGATGGCGTGTCAATAAAGTACATATCTGCTGCTCCATCCAAGCGTAAACACATCAAATTTCTTTATTTTTTTATATTGACACTGGACACCCGTCTTTGACATGTGCGCTAAAGTCGAAAAAATTAATAACACGATGTTATCTTGTGTTCAAATATGTATATAACAATTTTCATGGGGATCGGTTGGATAGTGTAAAACTTGATGTTCCGCAGCCCATCTAGTGGTGAGTTAAAGCAAAGCAGTGAGCATAAAAATCTTGTCCATGAAGAAAGCTCTTAGATGTGCTAACTTCCATGGTGATCGATTAAACAGTAATAAAGTTTATCGATCTCTTGAATACCAAAATCCATTTATACTTATGAGATTTACGCATATCCCGGTTTATGGGACTGATGAGTGAACACGCTAGTTCTATTATTATACCTAATACACACCACTGCACCCAGCTTAAATCTACACAGAGCGATGGGCTCTAAGATAATGAGACAAAAAACTAAAATTACTTAACACAAAAGATGTTAAAGAAAGCGCTTTGAATAAATCGACATTAAGATTATAAAAAATGAGCTAGAAGGAATAGTTAAATCTTGCGGTGGAGAGCTGGGGTAATTCTCCAGCAGCATAAATGTTACCCAAAGATCTAAATTAGAGCAAGATCTATAGACGAAGGAAAATTCCAAACATTGCACATTTCTTGACGCATTATAAAAACCCTGCAAGTAATCCGTGCAAGGAAATCATTGTAAAACACGAAATCAAATTAGATACACATAAATTCGATATGCGTACTGTAATCAAATTCACATTTAACGACCCCCATACACGGAGCACTCCGGGGCCCGACGCGCGCGCCGCGCCCCGCAGAATTTATAGTTGAGGTGTCCTGTCGATAGCAGATATGAATGTCGTAAATTTTCTGTCCAATAATACGACCCGGAATTTTTGTGATCCCCCCGATCTCGGAGGGCCGGGCGTTGCTTATATGAAATTTTCTATTCGGCCGCATACAGATAGACGCTTGAACCGGTCGAAATACGGTTGGAGAATTAGTCCCGATCCCGTTACAACCTTTTCGATGGTCCCGGTAGGTGAAACAGACAGACGTACGAACGGAGAATTGAAAATTGACTAGACTTGCTATTCTTTGAAATATCTGCAAGGTTTATTATGGAACTAGCTTGGATTGCGATTTCATACGCGTGAGTTTTATGTATGGCGTTTAGAGAAACGAGAACGCGTGCCGCCAGAGAGTAGGTGGTCATCGCCGCCCATGGACACTCGTAACCTTGGAGCAGACACTAGTACGTTGCCGACTTCCTTGAAAGAAATGGGATATCTAATGAAATTGATAGATAGTGGGGGGAATGAACTTACGGAGGGGGAAGTGGGATAACGGAGGAGGAGGGTGAATGGGGCGATATCTTTTTAGGTCTCTAACAACAAGAATACTAGAAAACTAGACAGCTGTCTAGTTGTTCACATGAATCGCCACTAACTATAATGATACAATTTTTGCCATGGGGAATACTTGCAGTTTATCAAATGTAATTGAATCGTGCTGTGGGCTACTTAGCTGCACACGATAATGGCCCAGTTCAACCGGTCAAATACCACATTCTCATAGAATATATTTATAATATTACTAACAGCTTCCGTCGTTGTATTTTGTTAATTAAGTGAGAATTCCGGTGGCTCACTTCCTCTACATCACTCACTCCTACACCATCAACCTCCTTCTTCATCAGATGCTCTATTCCTCTGTTACTGGTTAATCCTCTGGGATGATGGTGGCAACCTTTTTTTTGGTTGTTTGCACACGCCTTTGCCTCTTGGAACTACAATAAAAAACATATTACATATTTTATGTTATATAGCGAAGATTTATTATTTTTGAATGCAAATATATAAAACCCTTATGATACACCAAATCTAACAATTAATAAATAATGTACATCGTAGTATTGTAGTTCTGATTAAAGTATTAACGTGAATTATTAAAAAATGTAACAAAAGTCTAAGACTGATTATGAGCTTATGCAAACTTCATTTTACTGGCATTTTCAATATAACGGCACACACAATTGGCCCTTATTACAAATATCAGCAATAATTTTCAATTTAAAAAGTTTATTTGGCTAGGTTTGCAAGGACACCATCCTTTTGTACTGATATATACTTCAAATTTATTTAAAGTTCCTTAATTTACGACGATTATGACAATAATAAATGGAGTTTTCATGTTCGGATTTATAATCCATGCCAAATAAATTTGATATTATTAAAGAATATAAAGAGTTTATTGTTACTGCACATTTTTGTACATTTTTCCACTAAAATAAATTATTTAAAATTGGTGACTCCAAATATGTTTATTTTGTATAGACTTGCATTACCACTAATATTTAACGCAGTTAATGAGTGTAATAATGCACGTCTACTGTTAAAACACATAAAGATGACGCACTGCACTTAGCTAATACGCATTATATATAATTTTAATGACTTAACGTTGCACGAACTTTCGCGAATTCATATTAAAATGGTCATAAACTTCATAATTTAGAGAAGACTGGATTTAACAATTGCATTAAAGTTGAACTTAAGGGAGCTATTATCATCGAAACGCAATATTTTATATGAATAAATAACGTCCCGTACAAGATGCTGTTATTAACTATTTGCATATACTGTTATCTTTTACATCGCCATTGTAATGTTAGTAATCTGCTACTGCGCAGATTTGTGTACTTAAAGCTATGTCATTTGTGCCCATTCAAGCTGTGCAGAAACCGTATAACTAGCTATATTGCTTTTTAGTACAGCTTATATTGTAATCTTGGCTGACGCTAGGTAGTTTTAGTATGTACAATCTTATGTGACATAGACAACAGAGGTTAACGTATATCGATCATGCCTTAAAAACTGTCACTAATATCTGATACATGATGCTCAATTTTAATAAGCATATCTAGTGGCTGGAGTTTACCACATACAAGGCTAAGTTTTACGTGCTATGATGGCCTCCGTATAACATCCTAGCCGCTGAGACCAAGTAATACGTAAACTTGGAATACTAACGCGTCTGGGCGCCGTTACCGCTAAGGCTCGATGTGTTGCAATAAACTCTGAATTATTCCTCTAAGCTGACTACCATTTCTAGACGTCCTAGGACGTCTTATTTCATTGTTCAAGACCAAGAACTTCTTGGATAGTAAGCGATCATAAGTAGTAAGTGTTTGTGTATCTGGCTGACGCGAGATATATATACATCATACACTAGCTTTTTTCTGAGGCTCCGCTCGCGTAGTCATAAATTAATTCCTACATTCGAAACGGTCTTCGTCTCGATTCTAGACCCAATTCCAGTGCTATTCCGATAAAATGATTCCAGTTTACAGGCTTTTCAATTTCATCGTAGAAAGCCTAAATATTTCAATGTTTCCGGGATATCAGGGATCAATATGCTCCTTTACCTTCCAGTTAAAGTTTCATCAAAATCTGTTCGGCCGTTTCGAAGATTACGTCGGACGAACAAACAGACAAAACTTTACTAAGGGACATGCGGGAACGAGTAACATATAAAAACTCTACATCTAGACTATAAAAAATGCAGTTATTTTGAAATTACAAACAAACTTTTAAATTTTATTTATTTGAATTAATATTTCATTACATGGCATAGATCATGTCCTATGGCGCAAACGGTATTAAACATTTACACATATATGTTTAAAGTCCAATTGTATTTATTCGAACACAGAGCCTTCTAAGCATTATATGCCTCGACGCTCGCCTGCAATATGCAGGAACCTGCAGCATGCACCCACCGCCGACTCTCGAATTTGATTCCTCATTCGAGGAATAAAACATTCAGCCGAAAAAAATTGACAAATGTCGAACGTCTATGCAAATGTTCAATTTTTATCGGTATTCTGTCATTCGTCTCAATTAAATTCGTATTAAATACGAAGTGGAAGAGTAGATTCGAGGGTCAGCGGTGAGGCGCAGGCTGCAGGCGAGAGTCTAATTACGAATTAGAATTCAACGCACACATAATAAAAAAAAAACACAAAGCAAGAGAAAGAGCTCCAACGAAATCGTTGGATCGGTCACGAGCTCGCAAATGATAGACGATAATTTTTCATAGTATAGCAAAATTTTTTTATACTCGATAACTCTGCTCACAGAATTCAATCGTTTTCATCCGGCATACGAAACAAAATATCATTTGTCTTTATAAAACATAATTAGAAATTAATGTTATTTTATATCTAGAATCTAAAGTTAGTTCAAGGCGATATCATAGCTTTTCTTCCCTTACAAATCTAAGCAACTGTAGAACAAAAAGCAAAAAAGCCTCACCATTAAGCCTCCCCCCGCCAACCTTACGCGTGCGCAGACAAAAGGGCGTAATCGAGGAAGGCGCACTCACACCTACCTCCGTAGCTCCATAAATTAACCTTATGATTCGTTGACAAAAGAAAACAAGACTATTTCTTTGGGTTTCCCTACAATTTTTGAATGACTCTTTTTTATTTTAGTGAGTTCTATTTCGATAGCAATAATCATTCAAATGTGAACTTAGCGACCTAGCTCTAAATGAAATTGTTTATACTTAGCGCTGCTATCGTTTTAGCGCTATCTATGCTGTTACATATTGGTCTATGGTAAATTAAAACCAACCAACGATACGCGACAAATGCTCTATTGAAGCATAAAAATATATTGAATGACCAATCGCAGGCAATTATGTGTGATGAGGCTCAACTCTCACTTACCACTGAGCCAATCACCGGCAAGGATGAATAAGAAATTGCCGTGAGCACTCAGGCTGCAGGTGTAATTGTAGAATGTTCTAGAAATAGCTTTACTTGGGCGAAGGGAAAGGGCATGTCCATACACATGAATAACTTACCCAAGACCTTCTTCCTTTAATCTATCGATAATCGATTATACATTTCCAAGTACCCAAGATGAAAATTGAAGAATTTCCATAAACTGGGAAAATATATTTCTTTTTCTAACTTTCGAACTGAATAATGGATCGAAACTCAGTATAAGGCATTCGAAAGTAATCTACTCAACTTATACTTCTTGAAAATTTGAACTCTTCAGATAGATTTTAAAAAATCTTAAAAACGAAATTTTTAGGAAAACTTTTGAACTGGTCTACCGATCGATACTGAAATCTAATGAGCTCTTTTCCCTAAGCAGTTGCATTGATTGCCGCAAATAGTATAAAAAATCCATTAATTTGTTCGAAAGATATGGTTAGGAAAAATTTTATAAAATATTTGGAGTACTAATGAATTCCAATATCTAACCAACTATTTCTTTAAAAACCAACATTGATTGTTGCAAATTACATCGAAATCGACTGATTTGTAAGAGAGACATCGTTAAAAAAAATCTAAAGACAAAGAATTTCTTCTAAATAACCTGTGAACCTCTTGATGTTTTATACAAAATTTTAGATTAATTTTTGGAATTCAGCCGTCTTTTTCTACTTAAAAAGCTCCATCAAATGCCCAAGTGGATCGATTCGAAAAAAAGGGTTCGAAGGATAACGTAGTCGAAATATGAAAAAATAGTGATTTATTTCTTCTTTATTCAAAAAACTCAAAAACGTATTATACCTATATTATGAGGTTAAAAAGCACAATAATTTACTGTTATTTATAATTCTGAAAGCTTTGAGCCCGAAAGTAGTACGAAGTTTCAGGGACGGCCTGCGGGGTCAAATGTGTCTCGAATTTTTGAGGTCGAAAATCTCGAAAACTTACAGACAACTATATTCTTTAACTCGAGAAGCTCAAAAACACTTCGGAAAATGTCTCAGCGGGAAGTTTTAGGCACGGTTTACAGGGTCAATCTTTTTTCGAATTTTTAAATATTATACTGATATTGGTGTATATTATATTAATAAATTAATATTAATCGCCACATTTTAGCTGCTGACCGTACTGAGGCATCATATTTTTGTTGGTTTACCGCCCAACTCCCGGACACATTAAGACATTTAATTAAAAGGACTCCCTGTAATAGTCTACATAATATTATTTGCTTTCAGTGTTAATAATTTTGCATTTAATATAATTTATTTTCCGTTTTTATAAAGTAAACCATAGAGCATTGAAGTTTTAATTTTGATTTTTGTGTGTCCTTACACGTGTCGATGTTTTGATATTACTGGTAAAGTTTTAAGATACGTAATTTCAATAATGTGTATTGTTAATTATATTTAAACTTTGTTTTATAATTAGTTTTTTTACGCATGAATTACGGTAGATTATTTTAAAATGAAATTCCAATTAAGAGTTTACGACGTTAATTATTATATTTTATGAACTAATAAAGTTTAGATTTTAACTGTTTTATTGGAAAATACTTTTCAAACTTAATTTAATTATTAAGCGTAGTCAAATTATGCTTTAATAAAAAAGTATTTTCATGAAAATATAAAGAATAACCAAGTGTCAATACAACGCTTTGTAAAATAATCTCCTTATACATATAAAGTTAGTTAATCAATTATTTCATATTTTTAATTATCGTAATTAAATTTTGAGACTAATAAGAAAATGAAAAATTTTAAGTTGTGGGTGTTCGTTCGTGAAATAACATCTTTGTATCTATAGCCGCCTTTGCGGTTCTGTACACAAAGAGGCCAACGGTACCCTAACACTAAAGCTCCGCTGTCCGTCCGTCCATCTGTCACACTGCTGTATCTTTTGAATCGAAATAGGTAGAGACTTGAAATTTGAGTGTGTATTATTTTGGCAGCTTAAAAGTAAATAATAAAAGTCAAATATAGTTAAAATTAAAATGAGTCCCCGTATAAGAAATATATATTAATTCGATAATTTTTGTTCTATTTTCATTGTTTAATTCTGGTTTTTTATTAACCATTAAAAATGTGTAGTATTAATTATTCTATGGTGGTATGGAACTCGTCGTGTACTAGTCTGAATCGCACTAAGCCTTTTTTTGAGATAGCATATGCAGATCGACATACATATTAAAAGGGCTCAAAAGTATTGCTTCATTATTAAAATCGAGTTCTTTAACTCGCTCTTATTTATCTTCATCTCCTGTACCCTTATAAACATTATCGGAAATGCGATTGCTGTATCAGATTTTACTTATTCCCGGGAAAAAGCTCTCCCACAAGTTCTGTTTTCATTTTAGATTAGCGGTTGGCAGACCTTAAGCCGCCCACTCCGGACTAGCGCGCGTCGTGGTCGACGACCGGTGGTGGCCGAAGGTGCTCTCCGAGGCACGGAGCATGCTGTGATTTCACTTATAATTTATTACATCGATCAGTTCGCCTCGTACCGCAGTAGGCCTAAATCGACGCTTTCAACCACTGAGCCACCGGAGACATAATCAAAAGCGATTTTCACGCACCTCTCACCATTAAATCGCTTAGAAGTTCTGCACCGGAAGGGTCCGTTTTGGATCCTCACCGCAGGAAAATCGACATATAAGTTTTTAAATCGAACCGGACCGATCGCCCTGTGCCTCGGGGAGCACGCTGAGTGGCGGGTGCCGGGCTTCGTCGTCGCCTCGGGGACAGGAGCCGGTACCAGCCTCGGGGCCGCGCCGAGTTGGCGTGGATAAATCAGACACCGGCCCCTCCATCTGAAATGAAGTTTCATGACATTTAGGTACACTGAAAGTGAATTTAATGACAAAAGAAATAATACAAAAGAAATAAGAATAAAAAATTGTTCGTAATTTTATAAACAAAAATATTTTTCATTTCTATAATTATACAATAAATATGGAAAAGGTAATAGTTTAAAAAACTAAAAAAAAATACCACTCTTATGATATAGGTAGGTTATAATTATTGAACCCGTTCTCTGTGTCTATCACAAAAAAAAACCTGAATTTGAACCACGTTTGTAGTAAAGTATGATATTTGAGTATGAAGTGCGGGGTGCTTAGAAACAAAATCTTTTACTTGTGTATTTTTTAAGATAAACGCCCCGCGCTTACCCACTCGTATATTATAGTTTACTACAAAAATGGCTTACACTCAGGTTTTTTTCTGAATAGAAAGAAAGAAAGGGTTTAAAAACTATTTTCTGCTTGTAAATGACAATTTGTCTAAGGTTATAGAGCCGATCTCGTGATGGAGCTACAATGTCTGTGGGAAACACATCGAGTTTGGATTTTTTAATGACTCATGGTCGTATAGACTCGACGATAGAGCCTAAAGTGGGGTCGAAAAAAATTTTTAAAATTATAAAAATTACTGATAATTTCGTTTTCCCGTCGCGCTTTTTATGAGGGAACAGCGTCTTAAATTGTTCATTTAGCTGTAAATTTATTGTCATTACGAAAACACAACTCGACGTGTATTCAAAATAAATCAAAGCTTGTATTTAACTTATAATTATTTTAGTAAATGTATGGGTGTGTACTTTGTGAGAGCAATAATTATAATAATGCTTGGTTTGCAAAACACAACGTTTTGGGTTATCTACATTTAATTGTTTAATTTCCGGTCTTTATAAAAAGACGTGACGTGAATTCAAAATAAATCAGAGCTTCTATATTATTTATTTTTCATTATAGTTAATTATTTTTGAAATACAATGTTTGAAGTTTTAATTTTTTGTAAAATAATCGTATTAAAATCAAAAATATTCCCAGATTTGACGTCATTGAATTAGTTAGATCTTTTTCCGCAGTTTTAATTTGAATTCGATATAAGTTTATAATTAAAGCTATATCTGTGAAAACGTTTTTAATTAAATCGGCATCGAATAATTCACGTCAAATCGGCCCACAATCGCCCTGTATAACGAGCCATAAAAATTTATGTCGATTTTTTTGTTCATGTCGACGCTTCCTTCGAACAGAAGCCAATCGGCGTCGGTCGACCAAAAACCAGATGCTTGTTAAAACGGTACCTGTTATGTTTATTTTTATGCAATCGAAACGACTTACTTGCTTAGTATTTTTTAAGCTAATTTACTCTCTATTCTCTACGAACTAAAATTCAATTTTATTTTACACACTTTATGGACATTTCGAAAGGTGTAAATTATTAACGGTCTTATTAAGAATATGGAGAAATAAAAGTATATTCAAATTGTTATAAAATTTTCCCGGGATTGGTCAATTTAGTGATCCAAATTGATTTTTCGTGTCAAACGGGTCAATCAATTACGGGTCCCACATAAAAATCAATCTTATGCTAAATGTTATAAGGTAGAATATTATTTAGCATGTAATGATTCATTGATTATTTTTTTCAAAAATACCACCCATTCTCAAGGAGCAGGCGCCACCAACCGGTCCCGCGGTGTATTTCCGATCAGTTTTTGATTTGTTTTTATTTTTTTAAAATGTCTTTTTAATATTGGGGTTCCGTGAATAGTGAAATAATATCTTTTTTTATATTGCTTAAATGTATGGTACATTCGAAGTTCTACATGATAATATGATTTTAGGCGTAGGTAGGTAGACGAAATATATGAACTCATGTGTTTTATTGTGATTTTTCTAAAATTATCTATGGTACTATTACACATAAAGACACGATCAAAACACCAATTACTCCATGTTAACACAAAAACCTGTTTATTGAATGTTTTTGATTGTTTAAACATATTTCGTGAAATGAAGACTAAAACATAAGAAAAATTAAAAGGCTTGGTCTGACCATTGGCCGCGGGGTTTGCCGCCGTTCAAAAGACAACACACAACAGTACTGCGTGTAATGTAGGTATTTGATATTTTTGTACAAAAAAAGCTGAAGCTGAAATACACAAAACGATGGCCAAAACGATTCCTTTTAATGATGACATTTTTCAATTGCAAGTGTACAAAGTGCAGGCCGTGGCTCCATATATTCCTCAAGCATCTATCGGTTATATTACCTACTCCACGGGCGTCCTGTATTTCGTGTCAACTTTTTGCCGCGCGCCTACCGAGACATAGCACCTTGCACGATCGTTTTATTTTATATTGCAATCGGAACATGCGGCTTGACGTGTTCTTCAAAGCAGGCCGTGAATGATTTCATTTCACTTAAGACGATAACTCATAGATCAATTCACATTTCATTTAAGATAGTAACTCGCGGCCAGAATTTATCTCCGTTACCTTTCGACTCATTAAACCGATAGTTAAATTCACATATAATTAATTACAAAAACACAACTACAGAACTATCTCCATGGAGTTCCATTCGCTTACGCCACAGATCGTGTAAATATCTCAGGGACCACCCGTCAGAAACAATGTACACGTTTGACCGCTTTTACACTTACCGCGCCTCGGTTCTGTAACCAGCCTGCGGGCAGTAAACGCCGCCAGACGGATAAATGACTTTGTAAAACTCCTAATCGATCCGCTGGCGATCCTTCCAGATAATGTACAATATCGAGGTAATATGTAGTAGGTGTATACATTTTATTTATTTCCCAAGGGATAGAAGAAGGTAATGTACCTTTAGAATTCTTCCCACCATGCAAAGGTGACATATTAGGATGTATCTCGTACCTTTGTTGTTTGAGGCTCCATAATCCAATTATGGATATGACACACGTAGTTGGTTGTGGTAAAAGGTAAATTAAATCAATTGCACTAAATGGAACACGGATTGAAAGCATTTTTTGAAGTGAAAACATCTTTAGCACCGTTGTGATTTAAAAGTCGTTTAAACGAAGAAGCTACAGTTAAAAGAAAGAAACATATAAGGTTGTAGAAGGCTGTAGCCTGCGAGAGATTGAGATAAAATATCACATGAGATAAAATGTGAAAAAAGAAAGGCTTCTGTGCGCATGTGTACTGTCATTTGTTGAAGATGAAAACATAGAGTCTAAATAATAAAATAACTTTTAAACTTGGTATTATTAATACAATATTAAATATACCTTATAATCGCTCCACTCCTGATACCTGATTCATCTTATTCCTTTACAGTCTAATACTCGGAAGGCTTCATTTCTACGTGTAACGCGTGTGAATCGCACACATGTTTTTTAATAACAGTACACCTGAAACTATATTTATCTCTAAATTTCATTAGTCTTTTTTGGAGAGACGGATCGTTGAAAATGTTCTATCAATAACATGATGTTCGTATATTTGACTACTTTTATTGTAATATTAGGGCGTGTTTGTCACACGAGTACCGCTAACTAATCAACGCTGTCTCGGGGCGCGGATAATCTTAATTAAGATCCGGTTAAGATTGCAATAATATAATACGTCCAAAATACGATAGCATAAGTAAAACCTTAACTACTAAGATGTGAGGATTTCATCTGTTCTAGTGATATTGAGTTTTCATGGTGCGATATGAATTATTTTAAATTAACGAAACCTCCATGCAAAGGAAGTTTCACGAACGATTCCAAAGGCGACCAACTCAAGTTACGAATTCATACTATACAATTAGAGTCCTTTAAATGTTTTACCAAAACGTCACGTCGCTCGCGAATGTGTCTCTGGAATGTACAGTTGAAATATCAACTTACAATTCGTCTTCCCCCTTTCCGGAGCTCGTTCGGCTGATAGCATCGACCGACAGAAGCGACATACGTTTACGTGTGACATTTAGCATCTTTTATCTAAATTTCCCTCGACAGACACATCCAAGAAATATATATACATAGTAGCTTTCTCACTCGGCTCGTTCGCGTGGACATAAATTGAGTTGTGTCATCCTTGACGTCGAGCGATCATATCATCAACCACGATCCCGATGGCGCTATCGGTCATGACCGGTCGTGCTGTTGATCATCTCTTGCGCATTGTTGTTACAAATAATTAATCAAATTAAAAGTTTAGCAAGCCGCTTCATCATCTCACGAAGCGTGGAGAGAAGCTGGTGTATTATACTAAAAACCTGGTCAAACCACATGTTGTAATAATAAAAGGAGAATTATATGAGATCGGTGGTTCTAGATTATTGACGTACAAGTATTGTTTGTAGGGAACCCTCAAAAGGAACCCTTATAGGATCATTTCGTTATTCGTGTGTCCGTCTGCCAGTCTGTCTATTAAAACCATTTTTTGAAGTGAAACTTCTTTATCGACGTATGAGAGAAATTTTTGTCGTCACTTTTTTCTGTTACGCGCCATATTTATTTTTAAGACACGTTTTACTTTTACGCGCTTTGTTTATTTCTAAAATTCAGTAGTAATGTGATAAATAATATATCAATAATAAAGCGATAGGCAAAAAAAAAATAAAAGGATTTATTCTAATTCCAGTGGATTTCTAACAAAAGTAAGTAATTATATATTTTTTTCTAATACATGCGTTGGATACATAGGCGTAATTATGGTATTTATTTTTTTTTACGTTATTTGAGGTTAACCTCAGTTTTTGATTGTAAGTTCCAGCAAATGTATATAATTTCATCAAAACTGGCAATTACTGATTAATACGACTGTTAATCTAGTAATCATCAATTAATTGTAATAATAAAAAAAAATCATTTTAAAATAAACTGTACACATTTAGAAAATTAAAACATAGAGATGTACATTTTTTTGTTCTTTTTTTATAATATATAGAATTTATCTATGAAAAACAGTCTTCAAACATCAACAACAAAATCCGGTACTACAGTTGATGAGTTTTTACTAGGTCACTAAATTCCGTGGAATGTAAACCATACATTTCGTATTTTAGTTACCATAAGCCATTAATTACAAAAATATATATATAACGATAACAATGATAATAATAATTCCATCATAATTAATGAAATACTATAATAATCCTAATAGCAATAATAAGGTGAAATAATCGTATTATTTGCATGCATGTCTATAATAATAAAATAGAGTTAATTTAATACAAAATGATTTTTTTTTTCGCTTAATCTCTGTCTAATTTAGCTTTATTTAACAAGTTTCTATAAAGTTGTAAATGGTGGATCATTTTTCGAAAAATGATGTCATAAAGAAGTTTCAAGTCTTACGTGTGTGCATTAATACACATACATTTTTTTTCAGGACTACGTGGTGGTATCTAGTTGAAATTAGTATCAAATACTTAGGTCTACAATCCCTTGAAGCTGTGAAAAAATCAAGCTTCTGTCAATCAATAACTATGACCATTATGGCACTAGCAAAAAAATCAAAACCTATACAGTACTTCGCGTTATTCTAGAATAATGAAATTTGATAAGAAACAAGGTCTTATAGTACCTGGAAAGGAATAAATCTCAAAATCGTTGTTTGTAGTTCCGTCACTAAATATTTATTTTTTGCTATTAGAATTCGATATTTGCGGTTCAAGTATGAATAATAATATAAGCCGTTGTATGAAAGAAAATTTTTTGACTTCCTTGAAACATTAAAGTATTTAAAAATTCGCATAATTAAAAAATTATATGCATAATTTCCTAAAAAAAAAGTTATACAACTTTAAAAGTTCCTGGACCTAAATCTCGCCATTATTGGTATCAAAAACAGTCAAAACAGTGTCAGGATGACAGTCATATAATTTTATAATAGGTATGTAATAAAATACAGCTAATCTATACATAAATTGTTTTGTTTATGTGTATTTATGTTCCCTATGGACTTCAAAATAGCTAAACCAAATTTAATAAAAATTATTGGAAATCTTCAAAATATATTTTTTTGGGATGATCCTGTGAAGTATGTTAGCGATCGGATGCACAGACTTTTTTTAGAAATTTTGTGTTATAATTTCCCTAAACATTAAAATATAATTTTATTGTTCACATTTTCTCCGATTTTTAAACATTCGCTATCAAAAGAAGTTGGTAACGATCAAATCAACAATATATATACATTTTGTATTTTGAGCAATTTTGGACATATTTTTCCAAAAAAAATTTTTGCTTTTTTTTTTTCGATTTATGAAAATTCCCATATATAATAAGATCGATAACCATCGGATCAATAGAATTTTTTTTTGGCAATTTTATGTCATATTTTTCTTAGAAATTAGTAACTTTTTTTGGCGTAGCAAGGTGCTATACCTGTAAATGTCTGCTAAAACTTCGCCCCCATCCATCCACCGGAAGTCACCGAGCCATAGATAATTAGTGTTACCCGTGCGAAGTCGGGGCGGGTCGCTAGTGATAAATAACATAAGAACATTTGGAATATCACATTTTCTTATAAATCTTATTCGGAGATTATTCGTCGTAGAACTCGTATGAATATTCATGAGAGCTCACTTTGGTACACGCCTCTGGATAGGGCGAAAATTAATATTTTCGTTTGCCTAAGAAATGTTATTCCTGCGAGCCAAAGCAAGGAAAACTTGGGATGAAACTTAACGCGATACGCGTTAACTTAACGTCTGGGTTTATTTTATTGAGTCTATGGAACATTTACCTTATGTTATTTACAGAAACTGATTTATATTATGCTATCAAGTACGAAAAGATTTTATATTTGAACCGCTTGTTACATTGTTGTCGCTGTTGGGTTCAATCGTGCCCCTCGTGAGTTATGCATTTTATTTCACATTCAGAGACTCACATTTTAAACCCTCAAGGCGAAGGCGTGTCCGGAACCGACGGATTAACCGAGGCGCAGTGCAAAGAGTTTCGTTTGACTTGTTATTTATCTTCAGAATATATAATATACGTATTAAAATAAACAACATGTAATATAACTGGAATATATGAAATGTTATATAGTATGTAAACGAACAACACCGTGTCTCTTTTTTTAATTATAGAGTATCTTATTATAACTATAGTAAGCATAATAAAATTAACAAAAAACGTAACCAAAAAATTAAATACCCTTTGTTAATTATCAATAAACCAACCTGCACGTGTACATTTGTAACGCTATTGTTGCAATCCTTCTTACTCAACTTCCTTCCGATTTTCGATTCAGTGTGGACATAACGCGACATGAAAGTGCAGTGCATTTCGTTTACGAAAAAACACGCGACGCAACGTGAATGAGAGTTATTTAATGCAAGTGAGTATTTGGATGTAGTGTTAGTGTAAGTTTAGCATGGATACGATACCGATGGTAACGACTTTAAATCTTAGTACCTAAGTTGCATTTTTGTTATAATTTGTCGTCAAAGGATATCGACACGTATTTGACTTGTTTACCCATAGTTACGAAAGCAAGCTCGCAATCAACTGGCATTGACAACGTAGGATGCTTGATTTAATTTTCATACTAAACCATTTATATTGTATTTTATGATCGGGACTACCTTTTAAAAAATTAATGATAGAGATTAAATAGGAACACTACATTATATTACGAAGGTAAGTGACGCGGTTGTGTTCATTTACATACTGTACCTATAAACACAGCTAATGCGTGCCGAGGTCAACCTCAGAAACAAACTGCTTGTATAAATTCTAAAAAAATATTTATAATAAAAAAAATATCTCAATTAATCATCCGTCCCCGAGTAGTACTCATCTTTATTTTCAACCTTTGCTTTGCTAAATCTTAGGGATAACTGGGTTTTCATTCGTTTACAATATACAAAATTCTTATGTTTGCAGACGGTCAATGGATACTGTCCTCTTTCATTTTAGTGTTTTCGGGTTTTCATGATTATGAGCTAAATTTTATTTTGAAAGAAATTATTTAACTAGCTTTTGTCTGAAAAAAAAGGTCTCTTAATGCCATTAGCCTAAATTAGGTCTTATCTCATAAAACCTAACGAAAAGAAATGCTGCTTATATAAATGTACCTAACATTATTATTTTCTCTTGTACAAAAATAGAAGTCTAAGAATTTCTAAATTGAATGAACAAAACAGCGTAACTATTATAGTAAAGCTTTGTTACAAGTCAGCTTATTTAAAAAAGTTGTGCATAGTGGATGTAGTTACCATCATTAAAATGTAAACTTTGATGATGTGTTCCAACAATAGGTTATAACGATGTACGCTCGTAACAAGAAAAATAAATTGAATAATGAGATATTAAATCCTTTCCATTTTTTTTTCAATATACTCTTTCCTACAGATCTGAGCAATTTCAGTTTTAACCACACTTTCGACGCTATTACTGATCAACTATGCGATAAGCATAACATAGCTCAAAATTCAAATCTTATTGAATAATTCCTCGTCTTTTATATCTATAAAAACAATATGACACGCTAATAGCCGGTAAAGTTTTGGAGCTTATCCCGATGGGAAATAGGTATGAAATCAGCTCCAAAGACTCTGGGGTTCGACTCTCCGCTATGATAGAGCAATAAAATTTGGTTGCAACTTGCACAAAGAGATCCTCCTGTAAATGCTCAGAAGAACTACTTCCTAGAACCACAAAACTACATTCGATGAAAATTAGTTTTTCGAAAACGAACTAAAACTAATTACATCCCATCTTTATTTTAATTTTCAATGTTCTAAGTAATAAAATTTGTTTTGGGAAATGTAAGTAATTGCACAAGTGATAAACAGTTTTTCAACTTTGGATAAGTTACGAGAATCGGCCTTCACAAAATTAACACTAATATTCGTATGCGAAAAGCCGACTATGCTAAATTAATTTTTAAGGAACACCATTAACAAAGGCGAAAATTATAGTATAATAAACGTTAGTACCTTACTTTAAAGATCACGTAACAATATAAAAGTTCATAATTATTTAATAGTTAATGTTTAAGTTGCAACTGAAGCAGTATTCTTAGTCGAAATACTTATCAATGTTACGGACTCGAGCACCGACCACAGAGAAATGACCACAAAGAAAAGGAAATTTATCGACGAGACTTTAATTCAAGCCAAATTTTAATTGGGCTTAAATTAAAGACATCTGTTTGCAGCTGTCTCCGCGACCCACACTGCACGTCAAGATTTCCACTCCGGACTTTCTTCCGTCTATCAAACGAGGCTGGTCGGCGTGGAGACCATAAATATTATCCACAAACATAGTCAACTTCACATCGCTTGATGGGGTTGCGGAATTAAGATAATCGGAATTAAGATACAGTTTCATATAGCAACAGTCGTCTTATGCCATATCTTAGGGCAATTATACCAGATCAATGATTTTTGATGAGAAATCAAAATTTGTCACGTTGATGCTGTCCAAATATGCAACTCCTCTTGTACCCATCTTCATCGTAATCGGTTCAGTATTTTAGCGATAAACATCTAACATACTAATAGGATCACATATTAGTATGGATATGGAGACAGATAATATTTTATTAATCTCAATTAAATAATAATTACACACCATTGTTCGTTCGTCAAGAGCAGTGTTGGCTCGGTGATTAAGAAACTTGCCTGCCAACCAAAACGCACTGCATGGGTTCGATCTTAACCAGGAGTAGTTTAGCCAATGAATTTTTAATTTAAGTCAAAAATATATCGCATATTTTCGCCACATATTAAGCTATCGGTCTCGGACACCGTCAGCCGTTAGATGACGGCCGCAACATCGGGTCGATCTAGACGCCTCAAGGTCCTCAAGCCCATCGAGCTTGATGTTTTAATTACCTCAATGTCGGGATGATTAATCCCAGAAACAACATTCATTCGACAAATATATTTATTACTTAACATGTGTATATCGCACGTCCTTAGAAGTGCGACGTGACGCGACCGAAGCTTAGCGGTCTCGGTTCGATACCTATTACGTATAGTCTGTTTGTAAACTAAACGAATGGCAACTGACTACCTCTCTGTTACCACGAGAGTACTTATGTAATTCGAAGAGCACATCCTTTTGCCATTAACAACATCATCTTATCAGTTTTAACAAAAAAGTTAATATAAAAACCAACCAAAACAATATTTCCTGTCCCCAAGCCGGTTCCTCATTCCCGACTTCCGCCGCGCCACAACTCGATCGCTTCGAACGCCGATATCACGAGAAAAAGTTACGTCCCCATTAAGCGATTTCATTCGAGACGCGTGCGACGCCGCGGGCATTTTAACGAACAAAAAATTTACCAAGGACTCGACTTAATTCTAACTTAGTTAAGCCTTATCTCGAAGCCGATTTCGGGATCACGCCGAGGGTAACTTATTTTTTTGTAGACATATAAGTGTCGTCTTCCTTGCCGAAGACAATATTAGTCAAGGAAGCTACCAGTCGAGCATTTAATACTCTTTCCGGGATAACAATATCGTTTTACTCTGTCTCTTTCACACTATAACAATAAGGTTACAGTGTGAAAGGTTAAGGTTACAGTGTGTAATCCATTTGAATCTTCTTCAAATAGTTTAGCCCTACCTTATCAATTACGGAAAAACTTCACTACTAAGGAACGGAGAACCGTAGGGTCAACTGCGGCGATAACTTGGGCTAAAGTAATCCCTAGCTTTTCAGAAAGAAGGAACACGATGTGGTAAATCCCACTTTCGTGCTTTGAATATTTATCACATATTGAGATAGATGATGAAATTGCTTATGTTTCAACTCGATGAAACAGAGACAACAAGATACTATCACGACGAATGAGGCAAAAAAAGTACTAGTAGTCCTTCGACACCGAGCTTTGTTTTGATATTATTGGAATTGACAAGAGACAAAAAAATTTTGGTTATCCTATCAGAATTTAAAATTGAACAATTTTATATAAGCGGTTACCAATATGGGGATCCGAAGTTGTTCTCGCTTCAGATAAATCTTGGACCGAGGCGTATCTTTGATTGAAATGCCTTGAATATGTCTGAACAGACCCAACAGCGGCTAAGTTTTGGACTTAAGTAAGCCTTTATGTAGCAGCACGCGTAGATATAAAGAAATTGTCGTATCAGGTAAAATCTTTGTACCAAATCAGATTTGGTACAAAGAGAGGTATATGAAAAAGTTTTAGGTAAGCTCGGGGACGAAGAGGTGATTGAGAACGACAATTGTGATTTCTTTACATTCCCAAATTTACTTATATATGACCGTTTTAGATTCGAATCCAAAACATTAAGTTTCTACGCATGGCGAACAGAAGATAATAAAGTATTATAAATTTTCCAACTGGGTATGTTCGATTAAGAAACAAAGCTATCAAAATTAATGTACCGTTTAACATCAGTATGTTTCACTTCTTGATCGTTAAGTTAAAATTTTATATTCATGTTTACGAAACAATACTAGGAAGATGAGAATAGATATTGAATTAATAGAAGTCGGTAAACTTAATAGTTCAAATTTGGTACGCACATACGTAAAACAATTTATAGAAAGTTAAGGTGAAACCGAAGAGCTTAAAGGACGAAAGTGAGTGATATGTATACTGATAGACCGAGCGAAAGGTATGCGATTTAATGACAGGGCAGTTAGTGGGATTGGAAAATAAATGAAGTAGTGGCTGAAAAGAGAAAACGTGAATAAACTATGCATACTAAGCTATAAAGCTGCAAAAATAAATTATTTATGAAACGACTAAGTAACGGGATAACAGATGGCAAAATCGGCGGATTTTTGTATAAATTGAGGGCCAACAAAAAAACTTTGAACTAGAACACGGTGGAAAACTTTGAAAACAATTTAGGTATTATGAGACAATAGTGAATAGGTATTGAAAGAATAAAAAGCTTAAGAACTATTACTTATTAAAGTGTTCTTGAACGTCAGAAATAACTAGTAGACACTGTAACTCAATATATTTGAATGAACATAAAAATGGAATTGGGGTAAAGAAAATAAATCAGAGCAACGACAAGAATTAAAGCGAGAAAAGCTGTCGGTTGCAGAAGAAATTGTTCATGCTGATTAATGCGGTGAGATATAGTAGCAAAGGTATTGTACCAAATCTTTAATAAGAACTGGATACCATAACCAAAACAAAGCATTACTATTAGTGAAGTATATGGGAAATGTAATTAAAAGCATTATGAATGGTATTATTTAAAGTAAAATTTTGATATCTATAAATCAGCATTTCGTAATGGGGTTTGGACATTTGGACCGAATCATATTATCTGTTAATTATTAGTACCAAAATTAAGGCAGCAATAGGGTCGTAAAAGGGTCAGCAATAGCTAAACACTCACACCCTATCCTCTCGAGAATTACGACGTACATAATACTATATTTTCCCTTGGAACTTTTAAAAGCTCCATCTCCGCTCCGCCGCATACTGGATGTCATTTATCACAAACCCGATTCCGGATTTGCCGATGATGCGGGATCTAGGATGGGAGGAATACGAGCTACGTGACGACACACAGATCGATGGACATTATCGGCGTATTTCAAGGTTTTATAGCGTTCTCTAGCGATATCGAAATTCGAAAAATATTACTACATCTTTTCAATATTTTCCCTATCGCACGCTTCGAAGAACTTGTAATTTAAAAGCGTGCTTCAAAAATATTGGTCTGATTCACACTGAATGTGAACTAAAATTTAGAGTTTTGTTATTTAGTATTCATAATGGGTACAAGAAGTACTTTTTAAAGTTGTGTATCTATATATATACAGATATCTATATATATATTTACAGTTTTGTCTTATAAAATACTATAAAACCATAGTTGCACTTATAAAATACTTCATTTACTCTTAAGTGGATGAAGTCATAAACTGTTAATGTTGTTGTATGACAACGCCTTGTAACCCGTGCGTACCGCGGTACCGAATGCTAAAACAAGAGTACGTTTGCTTATTTTTAAGGGTTATATGCGACAAAACAGTTATTTTCTTTTAAAATAAAAACTAGAATCAATTTTGAAAAATCTAACTGGCATTTTAAACTGAAGTTAGTATGGATTAATCAGTGTAGAAGATTTAAAGGCTTAAATGGATCCCAATTCGTATATAAATCGCTATTTTAAATCAAATCGAAAAAACCAAAGAAAATTGTCTTTAATTCGTAGATAATAGTATTACACTTGAAATTCGTCGTTAATCAATTATTTTCAAGATTAACGAGTACTTAACCAAAGAGTACTTGATACTCTTTAAAAGATGTACATGTACAAGAAAAAGATACATCTATAATGTATATTTTTCTCTATTATAAAAGTTAATAAATCATGTAATGGTAACTGACAAATTAAAGTCAATAACACGAAGAATAGGGTCACAGAAGATCACTTTCATATCTTTTTTATTTTTTTGAGAAATAATGAGTATTATACCAGCAAAATTTCCAATTTATCACCTTAAGTATTTCATTAAAGTTTTCTCTAATGCAAGTTTCTTTGGGATATTTCCCTCTCCTGTCAAAAGGAAAAGACAAATTTATATGTAATTTTGCACGCATTAAAAAAAATAAACATTAGTGTAAGTACACAACTTAAAATTCTAACTCACCTCTTGTTATTACGCAAGCAACCAAATTATCACTATGTAAAAACTTGATTTATCCAAATAAATTGGGTGACATGTCAATTAAAATGGTATAACCCTCCTCGGAAAAAAGATGTTTCCTTATCAGTAATGAAATTTTTAGTTTTAACAGGCCTATTATCACTGTGTTAATTGAACTGGTTCCTCATATAGACAAGTTGTTAAGAACCCTCGTCGCGCATAAGCCAGCATACAGGGCTAAGGCGTGCGACCCTCCATTTGAAATGAAAAGGTTGTGGGAGAATGTGCCTTAGTAGTGGAGCGATTAAACCTGATAAACAAGGCTCGTCTAGACACAGGCCATGCTGGCTTTTTTTTATATCTTTTCGTATGTATATTTTCCGTGGTGTGGTATTATTACCATTCCAAACCTGGTCGGTATGGGGTAATTTTATCGTTCTTTAAACAGCAGTTTGTAAGTCGCTGTAGTTTGTAATTAATGTTAAAATGCCGATATGTAATAACCGGACGGTGATATGGCAACGTCTCAGATAATCATTCTTAATAATCTGTAACAATGAAACTATCACCCAATCGGGAGGGACCACGATAATTTTTTTTTATGGCATAGTCGAAGATCAAAGAACACTCGCAAACCCAGAGGAATTGCCAGTGCTTTGCCGACCTCTTGGGAGAGAATAGGATATTCAGTAGAGGGGTTCGTAGGAAATGTTTCCTCTCGAAAAAGAGAAAGAGTCAAACCTTCAGAATGAAATTTGAGCACGAGTGAGTGAGGTGAATGTATCCACCGAAAAAATACAGGTGAAGCACAATCAACGTCGTAGTTCAATTATTCTTATTGTATTCCTGATTATTTTCGCTTTGAATGGACAAAACGTTAAATTTTCAAAATAATTTATTGTTCACAGTTCACGGGTGTACAAATACAAGCCATGTTGAATATCGATGAAACCTTCCTGTCGAGCCCTTAAGATCAACATTACCTCTACTTAGTTCCATTATCCGGTTCATGAGGTATTACCTAAGCAATATTTTGCTAGATGAGAAATCAGTTCTCAACGAGTTTTAATTTCCATGAAACCAAGGAAAAAAGAAATAGTCGCTCAGTAGTTAAAAGAGTCGTCTTGGAACCGCTCGTCACCGGGTTCGATTTTGACCAGGGGCAGGTTGATAAATGAATTTTTAATTTAAGTCAAATTAAACTTCTCCTTCCGTGCCTCGGCTAACACATCAAGCCACGCCTAAAACTTGGATATTGTCATCGTAATGCCAACGACGATCGATAGCAGCGCCGACACATACCGCGTCAAAAACTGGTATTTTAGGTTCGAGACACCTAACCTAATGTGAAAAGATTGAGGGTAAAAACGCCTCGGCGGTAGTGTGATCAGAACCCTTCAAGACACGAGATATGGCCATCGTCGTCTCTACGGTGACAACGGTCGGTACCAGCGGACAAGTTCGACTTCTCTTTGATGCACAGAGGGAGTAATTTTAATAAGATTATAACCTCATTGATGAATTCGCCCGCTATCAGGGTTCGACCACGACGCCTTCCGGTTACAAGACAATGCTCTTGATCAATTATTACCAAACGCATAATCTGTGTGGTTTAGGTATACTACAGTCGATGAATTCATATAAAAAACCTGTGACAGACCGACCGACACGAAGTGAACCCTTAAGTTTTTTAACGGTTTCCTAACGGAATACTAAAATTAAAAATGTGCTATTTTATGAACTTATACGTTTTGTTAAAAGGAAGTAATAAGGCAAGGGCTATTAATACGTGTCTGCATATCTTAATGAAAAAAACTCATTGTTGATTGAACAGCTCGGCTATCAGGTTGCTTCATTTTATTACTAAGTGTTGCACTAAATTATTAATTATTCAATATTTTGAATCGATGACTAAAAAGCAAACCTTGAGTTTCTTATTTATTCTTCTCATAGTGAATCAGCATTTGGAATGGGTGGTAATTTTAATGTCGAAAACAGTTGTTTATGACACATTTCAAATGTAATTTCTATTATCTAAGAAATAAAGATATTTTTGAATTTATTTGATTTGATTTGATTAAAATTCACAGACACAGAATATACTCGGTTTACTTACTATTTTTGTGTATGTATACCGATAAATATACGGGTAAGTAAACCAGAAGCATAGCGCGGATTAGTCAGCAGCGGCGGCCCCGCGGGGCGCGCATACGCACCGCGAGCCGTAAGGAATGACCGCATTAATTGCAATACTGTGTGTGCCGGCACCCTATCTCCACTGTCGTACGTCATCTGACGTAAGATTAATAAAACATTTAATAACTTTATTTTTACAAAACATATGTACACGTAAGGGTAGGCGAACACCACAGATCTTCCATATGATGCGATCCTCATCCACACATTTGCCGGTTGAATCGAAAACTTTTTTCCCTACAGACACGCATATAATTTAAACAATAGCGACAAACGTTAAAATGACTAAACTTTCTTCCACAAAAGCGCAAACAAACACACGATGATCTCGTATTCGGCAGGTACACGCCGACAGCGCAGTCGGACCCCCGGGCGCCGTCAGACGATGCCGGTCCAGCAGGCGCCGTGCGGGGCGCGCTGCCCGATAAATACGACCTAGCTACGGGGTGACACGCGAGTCGAGCGTGTGATCCGATATTCGACCGGGCGACGGTTTCTGGAGAACATTTTTGTAATTTATGGAAACGCTGACGAGACGCTACCGAGTTTACTTCGATAGTTTTAATCCTAGAACTATTCGTTGTCCGTCTGTCTGTCGAGACAGTTTTTCTAAGAAACAGGTAGAGATATCAAACTTAAAAATTGAAATACCTAAGTCTAAGGTCCATTGAAACTTATCCATAATCAGCAAAGTAAATACAATCAAAAGATATGGTCATTTTTATAGCATATTTTGACACTCAACACACGAAGTAAATCAAGACTTATAGGGAACTTCCCGTTAATTTAGACTCATAAAAGTTAACAATGAAAAAGGTGTCACAACACAAGCAAAGGAAAAATCGTTAATTTGTAGTCATAACAAATAAAAAAAAATTTTTGGACATTGCAAACTTATGCTTGAATGGGAGTATATACCGTATATGTAGTCCGATATATATGGGAGAACTTTTTTGACTTGTTGTTCATAAATTAAAATTTTCAAGATTTCGGAGACTAAAATTATTAATAAAAGTAATACAACAAAAGTTTAAAAATATGATATCTTACCATTATAAATATCGAAGGTAGGAAAAAATCTTTGAGACTTTTGTTGAATTAAATATTTTCATACGTAATTAATCTTACACGGAACCCTCACGGTACGAGTCTATTCGCGCTTGTCCAGTGTTTTTTATAAGAGATTCGATTTCAGTTTATAGCCAATAACACGATCGAGTATAATTTTCCGACCGGGATCAATTCTCGGTTTATTGTAAAAAACACTATATACTTGATACCTATAAATACTGTTCTTTTTATAGTAGAGGCGAGAAGGGAAACAGGCAAACACAACTAATTGGTCTAGACATTTTCTCTGTGATCTCGTTCTACTCCACGTTTGTACGGAACTCAATTCCTGTAAGTTCTATAAAAGGATTTTTGCATACCCTTTATAGTGCTTATTAAGACGGTTTATGGGAGCAATTAAAACGAGTAACTCGTTGTTCCACGACAAAGCAATGCGTTGTATCGGATTACGAAACCGAAATCCTTTGTTTGCGTACACTGCGCATGAGTGAAGTGAGAATTAGAAAAAAAGAAGCATGGGCTTTTGCCTATATTGACGGAATTATGAAGATAGCCTGTCTAGTCGGGTTCGTACTGATATTGGTAGTTTGCTGTATAAAAAGCCTTTTTTTTTTTTCATATTCTTCTTGCATTTCAATTCGGTACTCGATCACCGTAAAGAAGTGAAAATCTAAATACTCTATTTTGAAAGAAGATTTCGTCAGGATGTGACTCTGAAATAAAACGACGTAACCTGACGTCGATGCAGTATCGCCTGTTGCACCGGACGTACGTTCAGAAACCCTTGAATATTGCCATAATAGGGTGAGGTAGCGAACAGAAAAAAAAAAACAAAATGGTGCAGCGAATTGCACTGGTTGGAAACATTTTGTTCCACAATAATGAAACACTCAAAAACGATAGAAAATAGAAAAGGCTCACCTGTAGTACTTCGATATCCTTCGAATGGCCACCACCTTTTTCTTTTACGCGTTTATTTATTGTGTGGCGGCGCGGGCGCGGAGTTCGCGAAAAGTCCGTTGCGAATTGCGGGTGGATTAGTACTACTATGTGAGAGGGTAGAGGCCGCAATATGGAAAAGATATATTCAATGACAGTAACAAGGATCGAATATGTGTCATCATTGCAACACAAAACACCAACCAAATTACGGCGCAACTGCAAATTTTAAAATAAATGTATTTTCCTAACAATATGAAAGCATTTCTAATTCAGGTGAAGTATAATATTTAAGTCTTTTAATACCCACCTCTTGTGAATACTAAAATGTACGTAGAGGTAATCGGTTTAAGATAATTAAATAATTTTTGTTCGGTTCAGATATTTCTTCTAACATGTTACAGATATTGAATTGATATTGAAATGAAATGCAATGTTTTTAAGAACAAAATCCAACCAATATTATTTATTACATAGTACTCATTTCTCAGAAGCCTTTCCGAAAATTTGACGACTTTTAAGGTATTAATCCATCCACAGGTAAGGCATGTTCACCCACAAACTTTTTTATATATGATCGATGGACTTGTAGACTTCGATCTAAAGTTATTTTATTAATTAAACTTTAATTTTCGGTACTAAACCGTAAAGTTGCTTCCATCGAACGTTTTCGCCCACCTATCACAATCGAACATCCCCTCATTCGGATGCCATTTAAATGTAACACCCTGTATACGTTACGTTCTCGACTACATTCAGTTTTTCGGCTAATTGAATCCCAACCGGGCGAGCGGCCGGCCCGCGAACGCCCCGTTGGCCAAATCACCTACAGTTGGAAATTACGCTTAGGTTTTATATTAGGGTCTTTATTTGGCGGATCCATTACGCAGCCTCCGGTCGGGTTTTTTCGTCTGTCCCGCGTGATCACTTTTTGCAGAGGCGCCATCGGCAAATACCTCGCGCCGTTTTTGATGACGAGTGAATATTTATTCGAGCAACGCTGATAAAATATTTTGCAACGTCAAGCTTGTCATTAAAATTATGCTGTTTTTTATTTATTTTTTATTTCAGTCCGTAAAGGTTATAGCTACATAAATTAAATATCATCTTAATGTAAAATAAAAATGTTACCTCACAAATATTCCGAACAGTATTTCTAAAAACAGAACTTAATATTAGTTTGGGAAGTTGAAATCAATTACGCATGGTGTCCACTTTCCTCAATTTTAGGCTTAGTTACGAATCGGTGAAGTGTTTATCCGACTGCGAGCAGTGTAGGGTCCCGTACTAAATACCCATTCTTTATAGCATTTTCGAGAAACAAAGAAGTTTGCGATCCATCAAAGAGTAAGATTGTTATCGCACCCATGGACACTCACAATTCCAGAAGAGTCACGAGTGTATTGCCAACCTCTTGAGTGGAAATAGGCCATCTGATAGAAGGGAGAATGATGGGATGGGAGTAGACTTACGCAGCGAGAAATGTGCCAGACAATCCCACTACATACGAACCGAAATAATTTAGTTAAACCTTGATGCGTACCTACACATTACGGCAATATAAGATTGACTCGTACAAATTTCTCACATAACTTGGGATTGAAAATTATCGGGTTGTTACACCTCTATTTGTGCTAACAGATCTCCTTTTGCAACGAAATTTGAGACTGTCCAAAAAATTTTTGAAAACTGTACACTATTTGGCATAAAGATAAGTGAATATTAACCGACATAAATAATCTATAGAGGGAATGTATGTGAAGTCGATAAGGGTCGCCCTAGAACATTTCATGCAAACGAAATTGGTGCCACAATAAAGAAGGGCTAGATTTTAAGTATTTGAAATCGACGAGCTTGCGTAAAATGATTGACGGATATAAGCGAAGCAAAAGAGATATTCAAAGATAATACATACCATGTGGATATCTATGGTCTCTGTCTACCTTTCTGGGAAACAGATGTGTGTTTAGAATAATAAAATATTGTTTACAATAAGCCCATACCGTGGCATCAAAACAAAGCTACCTTCGTGTCCTAGAAGTGTGCGTGTACGATTTTCGGGTTTTTTTTCTTTACGAGTACCACCAGCGAGTATTTCTACGTCAGTTTATGGGCACTCAACAATTACGACCGGCCACATTTCCCTCTGAAAATATTGCATGGGGGGAGACGCCAGAAAATAATGTGGGATACATGGTGTGCGGCTGTATCGGCCGGCGACGCCCGGCCGCATGGGATGGGGTTTAGGTAAAAATCGTAACTTAAAAATGATAATGGCGCGCGTCGACTCAAACGCACGCCTGAAGTTGACTCCTTAAGAAAGATTTTCTTGTAATATATTATTAGTATTACAATACTATATATAATACGCGCCTATTTCTCGATAAGATAGGCAAAGACCATAGACATCTACTTGTTGTGATGTTCGCACACCTCTCTTGCTTCACTTTCATCTGTCTGCTTTTTAAGACGTGAGCAACTCGATCAGCAAAAATTTTCTAGAACGACCCTTGCCGATATGAATTTTTAGATATTGCTATGTCAGTCGATACTCATTCATCCTTTTCCAAAGTAACCATAATTTTAAGAACTCTTGGAAAATCTTAAAACTTAGTCAAAAAAAGGTCTGTTAAAAAATTTGGAAGGATAATAATCTGATAATCATTTTGCGTATCTCTCTTGTTTCGCTTGAAATATATGCAATAGGCGAAAGGAATAAATAAACGCGTCTCTCGTAGGTTCTGGAAGCATGTACTTTCATCCATATTGATTGGATAAAATGTATTACATAAATCATGCTACATGACAAAAATTTTGCGACTTCAAAACTAAAGCAAATTAAGCGTTCGGTAACAATGACAATAACGAATAGCACTATGTACATCGAAAGCTTAACTTGCATAGTTAATAATAAAAGGTCTATGAATCAGCAATGAAAGAAAAATGCACGCATTAATATAAGATGCACGATTATGTTGTTCGGACGGACAACATTATCTCTTCACTTTTTGTTAAGACTAAATTTCATCCTCTATTTAATTTTCGAATTGCTTACTACATACAAAAATCAACCCTTAAAGAGTAAACTACAAAACCTAACTATTTACGAACATATATTCTTATCTCGAAAACGACCCTAGCGATTTTGAGGAAAATTGATCTTTAGATAAAATTGGGATTTTCAAGATTATTTATATAGGTATCTTCCCGGGAAAACGGTGCTTATAAATATGTGTTTTTAAGTGTTGATTTATAGCGCCATCTGGTAGAATTTTGTGGTGATTGTATTGTTGCTATGCTATTGTATGTAATGTTAAGTCAAGAGTAATTTTAATGTAACGCTCTCAACAACAAATGACTCCACATGATACAAGTAAATAGCACCACATGACATTACTAACGTGAAGGTACGTAGCTGGTGAATCTGTCCTATTATGTTAATGTATACATATTATTTATTTAAATAGATAATATGTACAGCAACTTTGAAAGAATGCGAACTAAGCTCGGTTATCCAGATACTACTAATATCACATTAGTATCTATAAATACTTCCGTCTCTGTTTCTATGTTAATAGATACGTATTTATCACTATTTTTACGTGTAATTAAAGAAATATATTTAACCCAAAAACAAAAATTAAAAATGGACATCACATAACCTTACCCTTCAAACTATAACCCTACTTTTGGGCTTCATGTGTTAGCAACATCAATTGTTGTCGCAGCCGTATTTTATCTAAAACATTACAGTAAAATACTAAGGCCGATTAGCTTACACATCGGAACATTACGTTACTCAGATACCATTTAATTATATACATTATCTAAATAGTATCTAGGCAAATGAGCTATGCACTGCGTCTTTCGGGTTTATAATGAATATCATAACTTTTAAAGTGAAAAATTGCTCATGTTCATTTCCAACAATAAATATTTAGATACGTTATTTATAATGATATGTAAAATGTACCCACACATCTTTTCACGCATGCCATCTGTTAGTCTAAGAGCTAGCAACATTTTGAGAGAGAAAATTTTAAGAAAGCTGGTTTACATACATACACGAATTAATTTTATTTAATATATTTGTAGGTATTTAACTCGCTACGCTAGAAGTCGTACGGTCACTTAAAGCTCTCAAGTTAAAAGCCAGTATCTCATCCGCTGGCTCATGTCAGATTATTACCAACAATAAAACTGACCACATCAAAATCCAGGAGATTAGAACGATTCCGACCTGCGCATACTTAGCCCATATTTATCTGATTGGCCTGACCTCGCCCGCCCCGATGTTTATGTACAAAATGATTATCCATTATACAACCAAAACGCCTAATTAGCGAATTCGAAAAGCTATCCACTAGGGACAGGGCAAAGCGAAAGGGCGCAATACTGACAATAAGAGAGATACGGCCTTATAAATTATGTAACGGGCCCGGGGCTCGGCCCCGGCGAAAGTAAGGATACAAGTAAAGGCGTCGTTTGTTTTGAGCTTTAATAGTCTGGGGTGTCTCTGAAAGGCGTATTTTACTTCGATATATAATTATGAATTATTATAGAAACGCTGTAAAGTGTATTGTATTAAGTCAGTGTTCTATATTTGTAGTAGTTTAACACTCAAGTGTTAAGCAATTTAATGAAATTTGAAATAGAACTATGTGAGTGGATCGATCGTCATTATTTGAAAATTAGCTTTTTAATGCGTGTACGCACCCACACTCACACACACACAAATACAGACGTCACTCGGGAAATGGACAAAATAGATTCCTAAAATCCTAAAACGTAAAGATCTGATGAAAATTTTATTTTAGAAAATCTGTTTAATAATAACTTTACTGTTTTTGACAACCATTCAATTTTCATAGTCAGAAGTTAAAAATTTGTTAAAAAGTGTACCTCCAAGCCCTACACTGAGTTACGCCATAACGCCCTCCTTAATCATATATTTTTAATAATATAAATAAACCCGAACTTTCACAATATTTTGTAATCCGCCAAAAATGGCAATACAAATGAAGCGAATGAACGAATCTAAATCTGAAACCACAGTACACGCCGGGACTATTGAGTGTGTCAGAAAAACCAAAGCAAAACTACATTTGATAGCCAAGAAAAATCTGACCAAAACAATACAATATCTTGTATAAAGTTTCATAACTTTTTAATGTAGTTACTTTGAAAGGAAAACTGACCATGAAAAACTACAACTTATACTAAATCAAAATAATTATGAACAACCTTTTAAAACAGTTTAGAAACACTTTGCCGCCTAAATGAAAATTATGACAATAGCGCAGGGGTTAATTCTTTCCGATACCGATCCTTTTGACCTTCTAAATGAGTACACCATCATTCATCAATGTTGGCCTAACTCTTGCTAACCGAACATCAGTCATAACTTGTTGGTAACAAATATTTCATGCCGAAGCAATCGATTGGTTTTTCTTGAATGCCACCGATAAAAACGAAAGAAGTCATCTTACCTGATGATGTCACACAATTTGAAGTCACGAATCCATCTACGTACTAACTAAAACTAAATAGTACTCCAATATTCCATGAATACGTACCTTTACTAAGAAAATGAAATATAAGTTATATGCTAATTAATATCTACAGTGTCACATATCAGCCACCTTTCCAGAAATATGAGTTACGAGTGATCAACTTAATCTATAAGAGCTTAGAAAAAAGTAGTCTATGTAACTGACAGAAATTTCAAAATAACATTTTTAGTGTTATTTTGAAATTCATGTTTTTAGTGTTATTTTGAAATTCCTAAGAACGTAATTAACGACAAGCTAGTTACATAGAGGAAACCAAGACATGACTAGTCTACAGAAGAACCATAGCTTTTAAGGTCGGTAAGCCTCTGGAATATTATTCAACAATGCAATTTTACTCCAAAAACCTTACTACATTGATATGAGAGAACGAACGCACAACTAGTTCAGCAATCAATGCATTAGAAGACCATAGCGTATTATAATAATGTCAAGGTGCCAGAGAGCCGCAAGTAACTCTTGGTAGGGTTTAAAATTTTCCAAGGTAGTATTTTCGAGCCCATATTCATTTCGATTTCCATAAACAGCTTATTACATTTCTTAAATACAACAAAAATCCCATTTTATGATGTGACAATTTTATTCAGTTTCAGGCTTTCTTTTGAAAAAAGCTAAATGTGACGACAAAACTAAGTGTCAGTACACTGCCAAGGATTGGTTGAATAAAAACTTTCTTCGTTGAACAAAGCATAAACTAAATACGTAGACTTTCATAAAACATGAATAGCCCCTTCGCTATTTGTTTCATGACTGTGAAGCTTCACAATCCCAAATACACAATACTAGACTATTACTATTCATTAGCTACCGGAACAGGAGTGTGCAAGATATTCTATCCTATATCTCTTAAATATTCTACACTCCTAATAACGGAATATTTAAGGGTATCTATAGACAAGAACATTTCTTTTACCGTACATCACAAACTGATTTAGTATCTAATAAATGTTTTGTACCACAAACAATTTCGTAACAAAACATCTAGCGCAACGTAAATGTCAATATACAAGGCACTGCTAGAATCAGTTACTGTAACGTATTAAGGTGCAGAAGCAATAGCTAACACGGCAGAAAGCCATTGACAAAGACGTTGCTGCGTAAACTTTTCTATTTTCCTACACATAGCTTCTACATTAAACATCTTTACTGTTCTCTGCTTGTGCTCAGAGCAAATGCTTCCATTAACAAGTTGACCTGAAATTTTTATTCGACATTTTTCGTAAAACGATTACTTATTCTTCTTTTTACTTCTTTTATCATAACAGACTTCATTTATCTATATACAGGTTTCACTTGCGGTTCTATTCGCATCCATTTATAATGAATTTCTTCGTGTGTAATTCCAGCACCCCCTCCGTGAGGATGACCTCGATTCAAGTCTTGATCTTAATAGTTTCGGACTGATCCCTACCCCCTCTGCTATTCTAATCTCAATCTTGCTCTTGATTCCGATCTTCGATCTATTCTTAATTGTTATTCTGTAAATCATACTCTTTATATGCTTGTAGTGATTTCATTCTGAAAAAGAGTAAGTGTTTTCGTTATGAAAACATTATTATCAAACTAATCATGTAACTCATTAAATTAATTAATTAAAGTTTTTCCAGTACTCACGACACATGATTAATTTAACGCAAAAAAAAATGCTGAGACAGCTATAGAAGCTAATGTTTTGTTTTATTTTGATTAATGAGAGCAATTTAAAATACTATTTGGATATTTAACGAAAGTACACAAATCTCGTGCGCCAATTGCTATCTATAGTTACGCCAAATTAAGACTCTCATTAGAAAAAGGATCAATAACTAAAGTCTGAAAATGATATGCATAACAGAACATCATACAGTCATCCAGTACATACATTTTGTACGATAAACACCGATTCCTCGACCCGCCGACGTCGGCGCATACAAGCGCTAACTTTAAGTAATACCTCTAACCGCGTCGAGATGGCCCGTGACAGATGGACGGACAAACAACGCCCGAGTCGATCGCACAGACTCACTATGTATTACCGAATGTATATGAATACTGCTTCTTGTGTGTGCACATAATTAATTGCTAGTCGAACGTATTATGTTTTTGGTAGGCGTAACATGTGCCGACGGAGAGGCGATGACTCGATGGTTAAGAGCGACGTTTTCCAAAGGTAAAAACTTCGGGAGAATTAACCAATGATATTTTGAGTCGAATTGAATTATTCGCTCCATATCCTGGAGGTAAGCTGCTGGTCCCGAACTTTATCTTCGATTCGGTGACAATGGTCATCAGCAGTGCCCAATCTACACCGGGACAACGAAAAGAGCTTAAAGTTCAAGTAGTCTCTCGATCTGGTACAAAAAGGTTGTGGAAGTTGTATCCTTCATTAATTCATTCATTTGTGAAAACTTATTATACATAAAAAAAATAATAATGTTTAAAAGAAATAATGATTGACATAAACTCAATACCAGAAATAAAAATAAACTGAATTTCCTTGTTAGTCGACTGTGCAGTCACGAATTCAATTAGAGGGCACTGTGTGCGCGTGTTCAATAGGATTCCTGTGGATATACAAGATTTAACCCTATATAAATTTAAGAGTATTATTAAACAATCATTCAGTAAAGAAAGGTATTATACAATTTCCGAATATTTAGAAGACAAACATCCAGGGCATCAGCGGCTCGACTTGTTACCGTGCTGTTTCGTTCATCAATGCTTTTAGCTATTAATGATGAATTTAGAAAAGAGCTACCCTTAAGTTTCTTGCTCGTTCTTCTTGAGGGAAAACTGCCTTCTGAACGAGCGGTAAAGTGTAAATTTGTGAAAAAATATGACGTATTCCAAGTGTTATTTTGTAACCTATAAAATACATATATTTTGAATTTGAATTTGAGTGAATCGATTGGGTCCAGATACGACCTATAATTTTTTTAAAAATCCGCCAAGTGAGTATCCAAAACAGGAATAGTCTCTAAAGATTCACTCCCTCCTCCATCCCTCCGACTCCCTCTTTATCAGATATCCTACTTCCACCTAAGAGGCCGATGACATACCGGTGACTTCCCTGAAGTTGCGAATGTCCATGGGTAGCGGTGACCACCCACTGTCTATTGTATCACATGCCCATACGCCCCTCAAAAATATTATCAAAAATGTAATAGAATAAGATCACACTGTAACCGAAGCTCTGAAAGTAATCATAGATTCGGTATTATAGCGACTGAAACACTAGTAACATAAACTATGAGCCGAATCTGGCCCGCGCAACTTCGCCGAATATCTGCTTACTCAGCGCAGAGCATTACACACTTTCTAAGTTCGGCATTAATAATATTCTGCTGGTATAGAAAGAGTTAGTGTTCGAGCGGAAACATATTTCAAAGTTTCGAATAAAATATGCATTTTAGAAATTTGCGCTGTCTTACTAAAGGAAGAGTATCAAAACTACTTTTTGTTTGTTAAAAATAATATTAGAACGAACAGTACTGTGACTTGCATAGGAGTATAATAAATATGTTAGCTGATTCTTTTTCCGAATCCCATTTGTTTGTTTTTAGAAAATAACTAATTTCTATGAACCTTCTGTTTTGTCTCACCGTTAGCCGAGTCTAAACCGATTGTATTAACAACTAAATTTCTTTTAAGGACAATAGCGTCAAATAATTTACATATGAAACAAAAAAAATAAAATGTTCACAGTTCCTTGCTTTTCGTGTTGTTGTTACAAATTTTAGCCGTTCATTGGCGAACCTGCGATTGTAATTACCGGAAAGGGCTTTTTCGACTGATTTTGAATATATTTTCATTAGAGATGAGATCATCTGGTTTATTTTGTTGGCCACTGTAGATAACGATACCACTCTAGATTAAGGACCTTCATTCTTAGACCTTTATACTTCAAACAGCGGTAGCTCAGTGTTGAAGCAATTTGCTTTCAAATGAAAAGGCACTGCGTTCGGCTCCGACAACGGTGTGTTTTATCTTAATTTCTCGGAAAGGACGTTAAGCAAACTAAGGCGTTGGTCCCGGCCGTCACCATCATATTGTTGACAACGGCCATTGTCAGTTCCCCATTGAAGCCGGGCCGTTGTGATGGGGCCAAAGTCGAAGCACCGCCCATGCGAAAGGAGAAGAATGTGGAGCCTGCTTCAGCATCAGTGTGCTCGAAAATCTGATGCAATTACTTAAGACCCTCAACGGTACTCCGGCGTGAGTTAACAGCCCCCAACAAGTATCCTCATCGTTGAGGTTGCGCCTTCTTCAACGCACATCTATACTTGTTCGGAATCGTACCTGTTATTTTTCTACATTCTACGACGATTTCAAACGGAGATTTTACATCGAACACGCTAAAACTAATATCGCCTCGATGACTCCTCAATGCGTTTTCTCATGCTAACCCTGAAAATATTGCCTCGTATGTCTCTAATCCTGCGAGTACACAGCCAAAACTTCTCCACCCACTGGAATATTACTTTACAATGATCGAAACAACTCAAACCAAACCACTATCGGATTTAATATCGGAGGGGCTGTTCGCCCGAGGGTCGATTCATAAACAATAATTTAACCCTTTCAGCCGGGCGCGTATGTGCTGGTGTAACAAGGCGGATCGATTTGTGACTTGATGTTCGCGCCGGGTCATTGGGTAGCTCACATTGGTTATGACTTATTGTTCGTGACGTCACAATGTGGTAGTACAGACTACTTCGTTGAACGTGTTTTGATTGCCGTTCGTGAATGTGTGAACACGGTGTCGACATCGAATGTGCTTTCCGGATAGCCAGTACTGAATGTGATTGAAGACGAAGAGAGTTCTTCAGATGTGACATTTCTTTTGGGAAATAAAATTGGTCAAATGCTAGATGCAATCAAAGTCACTGTCGTTCTGCACAATTACTAATTATTACTTTTTAGAGTTCCGTACCTCAAAAGGAAAACAGAACCCTTATAGGATCACTTTGTTGTCCGTCCGTCCGTCCATCCGTTTGTCTGTCAAAACCCTTTATCTCAAAAATACTTGGAGCTATCCAGTTGAAATTAAAACCATATACTCAAGTCTACAGACCCTTAAAGTTATGAAAATATCAAACTTCCAAGTTAACATGAAAAAACGATACGGCAGTTTATGTTGCAAAAAAGTATAAATATACGTTTTTGTCGAAATTTACGTTTTTTGTCGAAATTGACACTTTCCAGTGAATCAAAACTTATAGGGTATTTTCCATTGACCTAGAACTATGAAATTTCGCAAATAATACCGTCTTATACTACAAGTATAGAAAGAAATCTGAAAAGCATACATTTGTAATTAAATCATAAAAATAACTTTCATTAGGTTACCTAACTAATTCAGGTATGAACAGTTAGTATAACCACACTTTCCTATAAGTATGTAATTATAGGTTTTGGAAAATGAATTTCTGGAAAAGCTCGGAAAAAACTGCTAGACTCGATTCCTGAACTATCTATAATATGTACTTGCAAATTTGAACGGAACCCTCCGTGAGCGAATTCGACTTGCACTTGTCCGGTTTTACGCACTCAAAGGTGCCAGTAAAGCTACTTGATTTTCGACATATTGTTTTTATTTTTGACTAATGATTATCAATAACCTATAAATTTAAACAATAAGTTATAAAACGCCGCTTCCTATTTCACAATTATCTGTTTCATAACATTCTTCTTTAATGACCAAAAACAACAATAAATAAAAAAGATTTCTGAAAACTTATTGTTCTAATTATTAACATAATTCCATTTTTCATCTATAAAAACAAAATTTATAGGCGCATTGGGCATAACATGATAAATAACATAGTATGACGTTATATAAAATGTGTAATACTTAATAATAATAAGTAATTTTAAAATAATATCCATTTTGAACATTTCCTTTTTGAACAATCGTTCGAAACAAATGTATATGTGTTAATTTTTTTTTTTAGATTATCATGTTAATAGTTGTGCTTTAGATCATAATATTAGAATTTTGTACATTTTTATATATTTATAATATTGTGTTATAAATGTCAAAGAATTTGTATAGATTTCGGCCAAAATTAATTTCTTGTTTAATCAGTAAACAATTAAGATTTTTTCTTTTGAATCATGTCATACATAGAAACTTTTTTAACATACATACATACATACATAAGTATTCGTAATATATATAAGAATACTTAAAAGTATGTATGAAATCTTAAATCTACTCCTAAGTTTAGTAATTACCTAGTCTTATGCTCAGGCTAAATAAATTATAAACAAAAAGTCTTTTATCGTTCGAGGAATGCCACCGATTCAAGACTGGATTTAAATTTAAATGACTAATAAAACCCTAAATGGACAACACTCGTAAAAGACAAATGTAAGATATTTTTTTTACAGCACTATAAAGGGCAAAGTGTATGCGAGCCATAAGAGAGTAGATGATCACAGCCGCTCATGGGAAACTCGCAACGGCAGGACCATCATGTTGTATACTGAGTGGGCCATGGAAACTCGCACTTACTAGATGAAAAGCAACAGCGAAATCATGTAAATATGGATTTCGTTCATGACAAATACGAATTCATAATTTCATTCCATTGAAATGTTCAGTATTTTGCGTTAAGTATGGGAGGTATTTGTCAAAAATTTCAGTTAATTATATTTTAAATTTTACACCTGTTGAAGTTGTCCTTATTAAAAATTATTGTACGAAATATAGATCTAAATTATTGCTATTTTTTTCTATTTCGTGCCCTAAACACAAAGTGATGTTATAGAAGAAAATTCGTGACCTTTAGAAGCGCGGGCGGTTCGAAACGGCAAAAGAAGGTTAAACTGAAACAGGCTATATACAGGAGGTTTGAATTTTATAGCTTTTAACTTTTAGAGCAAATATAAATAGTCCCTTAAAATTATTAGAGCTAATAAGATTATTTTTGTCATTTTTTCATGTCAATGTTTTGAATGTCAGTAACGATATATTAGGTCATTTTTTTTTTAAATACTTTGTCCGTCTGTTTGAAGACGCTTATCCATAAAACTACTTGATGAATTTTCATGATATTTTCAAAGGTGACGTGTTACTGACTTGATGCAATGTGGAAGATTTATTTCATGAAAATGGGATCATGGAAAATAAGGTTTTTCTTTTAATTAATTCGTCCAGTATTAATCACAGTAACTAATAAATTATAGTACATAAGAAATCGTAAAAGATCCGTATGTATTGAAAAAAAATCGTCTACATTGTACTTATGTTACCGAGGCCAAAAAAATAGTTTTTGGATTTTTTGTCTGTTTGTCTCTGCGTTTATGCACGCTAATCTCGGAGACGGTTTAACCCACTTAAATGCCGTTTTCACTTACGTCTTGTAGCAAGTTTTTTATAACAGTTAGTTTTTGTTTGATTACAATCGGTCCATAAACAAAAAAGTTATGTTAATCTTCAATTCCAGTGCGCGATATCGATAAAAATTAGAACAAACATATGAAAATTTGTTATTTTTGTCTGCATTTACCATTGATGTACTTATTGATATATCATTCATACTTACCAACAAGTTTACTTATATTTTTTTGACCACTCGTTAATGTCCACAAATAAGTGGGAAAAATGAAAAGAATTGCATTGCATACAATACATAGTGAACAAATTGAATGTGTGAAATAGAACATCTGTATAAATAAAAATCTATACAACTATGTTTGTCCACTATTCGTGCCTACCCAATGATCTAATTGTGTAACGACTTTGTTGATATACTGTATGCACGCTCGGAAAGGTTTCTATAAAAAAAAACTAGCATTTGTCAACGGTTTCAACTGCATCTCTGTACCGGTAAACCGAACTAATGCATCGATTCTAAAAATTATCACAAATAAATATTTGAACTAATCTTGAGTAAATTAGGTAGCTAACATTTACCCCCGGTATCATTCATATTTTTATTTATTTTCTATTCCCAATTAATATTCCTAAGACGATTTTAATATTTTTTTAACTCATAAGAAACCACTCTATCCCCTAGTAATAAAGATTGTGATTTATTTTGATACTAACATTTGCCACCAGCTTTGTTCAAATCAGACATGGGACTGGTAGCGGAATCAGAATTGAAAGTTTTACGGGAAGCAAAATTGAGAAAGGAACCAGAATCAGAATCAAAAGCGGGACTGGGACCAAAATTGACAATGGGGCTGCTGTCGAAAGCGGGTGTATCAAATACCGATCAAAATCAAAGTTTTAGCGTGATGTAACATGTTTCATTTTTTGTACGTACTAGGGTTTGCCCCCGACTTCGGCTATGTATTTCCATTATTAAATCGAACTTCTACACCCATTCTAAAAATTCATACATTCGTGGAACGCCACACTGTTCTCAGTAACAGCTTATGTTTTGCTTTGAATTTAGGGCTTGGATCGGATTGAAATTTAAAATGGGCCGGAAAGCAGAATCGACAGACCAGACCGGACCGGTATTGAGAACGGTATTAAAACCGATAGCGTGACTGGCATCGAAATCGGATATCGAAGGATGTCAGCGAGGTCGATTAATGTAAAATATGAAGAGATACATTCTATGTCCACGTTGGCGGACAGCTAAAAGCTATTTGGTCGATACAATACGAAAATATATAGCATATATCTATTTTAAAATTTTTGTCTTTGAACACCCGACTGTTGACGGTGGGGAGTCCACTTATGCCCGTAAAAAGACGAGGAATGTTGTTTACAAGGCCTTGATATAACAAAAAAATATTTTTTCAACTTAGTAAACAAAAAATATAAGGATTACGTAAGAAATTAAAACTAAATTTAAAATTTTAAAAATCAAAAAAGAAAATTTTGGACTAAGTGCATTATGCATTTGACATATCATATAAACAGGCTTACTACTGGTAATTGTAAAATTCACATTCTAAAAGATATTAACGAAAATATATAGAAATCGTGCATTCTCTACCTTATGTTTAAAACTACCGAGATAAAGAAAAAAAATACGGAATATAGGGCCTCAATCATAGCTTATAAGAAGACCTAAACGACAATCCAAATCCTTTAAATTCCCAAAGGAAACGAAAAGCAGTACTGAATAAAACATGTTAATAATATGTATTGCTTATTTTCACTAATTACTAACGGCATAATTTATAATACGGAACCCTATCCTTGACACTCAAATTGACACTTGATCGGTTTCTTTCATATTCTCTAAGTTGTCTTAGCGATTGAACTCACTTGATACGTGGACGCACCTTCCGCGAAAAGGAGGCGCTCGAGTGTTATCCTGTAATATTCTCGCACACAAACCTAAAATTAACCTCACATATGTATTTTCGGGGTACCGCATGCACAACCCTAGCAAAAAAGAAACACCGCGCAAGTGCGAGTCCTCATCCTCAGAGTGCGAGTCGTACTGACAACTTGAGGGTTCCGCACCAATTTCATTATGTGTGTAGACATTTCATCCTTCAATAGTTCCGGTGATTCTTTGCTGTTTTTGAATCCGATAATGGCGATATATCGGTTTGCAAATTTCCGATTTTTATTTGTGCTTTTTCTTTTTTTGGAAAACAAAGATTTTTTTAAGTTTCCCATTCTATGAAAATCTTAAATTTTCAGAGTGAATAGATAAAAAATATTTTCCATAAATCAGTCTACATCACAATTCATACTTAAGCTGTAGTATTTAATTGTAATCGCAAAAGAAAAATGTTTCAAATTGATATAACAATAAGTTAAACATTTTCATACTTTTTCCTTTACTTCTGCTATATTGGACCTTATTTCTTAACAAATTTCACAATTCTTAGTCTACAGGATTTACTACGTCCTGATTTACTTGCGAATATTAAAATCTGTAGCTAAAATGGCTGTATTTTTGACTGAATTGACTTAGAATCCGAAAAGATTGATATCAAAAATATTCGACATTAATTTCAACTTGTAACCTGTATTCATCCCTCGAGAAAGAAAAGGTCTTCTCAGTCAGACAGACAGACAGACAACGCAGCGAACCTATAAGGGTTATGTTTCAGTTACGGAACCCTAAAGAAACCGCTATATTTCATTCCGTCGGCGAGTCATCCACGCTCGACGTCCCCCACGGCCACTCCCGAAAAACGTGCACGAAAAAAAAAAGGTAACACGGAAAAGGTCGAGGGCGGCACGTCAGCACGACAAAACCGGACGCGGCCGATGATTTGCGGCCGTTTACCGTCATGGCGCTGTTTGCTCGGCCCCAACTCCATCTATCTCCACCTCGTCTCCAGCGAGGATAGGAGGAGAGCAACTCGTTCGCTCGACGGACGCAGAGAGAAGTCATAGTCTACATGGGATCTGTTAATCGAACAACACCCTAAGATCTTGTTTAGTTTTTGAAAAGGTTGTCAGAAAATTTCTGCACCCAATCTTTTTTCTGCTTTTGTTACAAATTCTATTAAAAAAATATACGGTAACGTAAAAATTCAGTGCTAAGTCAGTTCCTGTGCTTATCAAAGTGAAAATTAAAAGAAAAAAAAAACAGCGTATTCAAAATAGACTTTGATAAATTTTATATGTAATTTTATCAGTCAATTAATAATGAGTTTATGGGACAAATTATTATGATGTGGATCTGGAGAAACTCAACATTTATGTGTAGGAATGTAATTTAAAAGAATTTTAATTGACAATTAATCAATTAAAATTAACGGCAGCAGGAATCCTTTGGCAACTTTTACTCTGTAAAAGTCTTTATATTTAAGTATGGCCTTAGAACATTAAACAATTAACAGATGAAGGAATGTTTTTTTTATGTCGGTTCCTAGGTTACCTTTAATGTCTAGATGAATGTGTGTTTCCCGATTTGATGAAAGAAAGTAAAGTGATTCTATTATTTAAAGGCGGTAAAGAATTAAACCCCCATTACTTTACACCGATATCTGTACTATCGTAACTTACCTAGATTTTCGAAAAATGTGTACTAAATTACTTGTTAGTACATTTTTATAGTAGTAAATTAACTTCAGAATATGAGAATATTATAAAAGAGTTCAGAAGGTTGATTTCAATGGGATGAGATCGTCTGGATTCGATCAATCGTCCACATGGGTGTACTACAAGATTCAATTCTTGGTTCCTTTCTTTTTTTAATATATATATAATTATATATATATATAACATCTTTGTTATGGATGTTCATGAGACATTACTTTCTGTTTGCAGATGATACTTCTTTGTTATTCAAAGCTAAAAGATAATGACCCACTTATGACGGTGTGAACAATTTTATCTCTAAATTAGAGAAATATTTTACTGCAAATAACTTGTTTCTTAATAAAAAGAAAACTAAATGTATGAAATTCTCACTTGCAAATGTAAGATATGGATTCGGAACTATTTCAGTACGTAATGAAGAATTGAAGTTTGTTAATTCTACAGTAATCCTGGGAATTACTTTAGATAACAGTCTTCAATGGGGTCCTCATATCAGTAAGTTGGCGAAAAGGTTTAGCTCTGCCGCCTATGCTGTCAATAAATAAGAAATTTATCAAACGTCGAAACTGCTACATTAGTTTATTTTGGCTGTTTCCTTAGCCTGATGTCGTAAGGCATCTTGCTCTGGGGACATGCCGCAAATATTAATAAAATTTTCGTGCTGCAAAAGCGGGCCGTTCGCGCGACTTACAAGCTCTGACCTCGTATATCTATATATATAAAAAATAGAAACGTTTAAAAGATATAGTGATGCACATAAACTCAGTACCAGAAATAAAAATAAACTGAGTGGACTATGTAAGTGGACTATGTTAGTGGACTATGTAAACTCACAAATTTATTTAGAGGACTCTGTGTGTGCATGTTCAATAAGGTATTACACAATTTCCGAATATTTAGGAGGCAATTGTCCATGGGCACAAGCGCTCGACTTGTTACCGGGCCGTTTCGTTCATCAATGATTTTGTATTTGGTTTAGCTATACATAATGAAATTAGAAAAGACCTACCCTTAAGTTTCTTGGTCGTTCTTTTTAAGGGAAAACTGCCTTCCGAACGAGCGATAAAGTGTAAATTGGTAAAAAATTATGACCCATTTCAAGTGTTATTTTATAACCTATGAAATAAAGATGTTCTGAATTTAAATTAGAAAATGAATTTGTTATTTAAAAATTCAGAATAGATAGTAGGCGCATCTACAACTTTTATTTTTGACTACCCACTAAGAAAATTTAATATTTTCTGAAAATTCGAGAAGCTATCGTTTTCAGTCCCCTTTTAGATTCAGATTTTTAGAGATTTTCTGATGTTCTAAGTATTGACGAAATTCAGTGTGATGTCTGTATGTGAGTGCGTATGTATATGTATGTGGAATATGTTGAGAAAGAGGGAATGGTGCGTTCAAGTCAAAAAAAAAAAAACCTTGTATATATTTTGAAACAATACTGATTAAAATCGGGTTTAATTTAAAATAAATATAAATCGTCGGAAATATTGATATAAGTTGGCCGGATAAATTTTAAAATATCTCAAATATAAGTGCATTGTAATTTTTCAAGTAATATCTAATTTATTCAAACTGATAGGTTCCGAAATGTAATCAGGTTTACTTTTAATACAATTGTGTAATAACCGGGTTGGTATCGATTAGTTTCTTCAAAAGATATTGAAAAATTTTCAAAAAAGATTGTCTTATAGATGGATTTTTTTAATATAATCTCGGATTTATAATATGTAATTCATAATTCCACCCACTCACAGAATACAGACGTGCAGTAGCAGCTTTCGATATTTGTTCGTTTCGTCCGGTGAATGAGAGTACCGGTGGCCCACTTCCCGTCTATCACATATCCTAGTCCTTCTAAGAATGTTGACAACACAAAGGTGATTCGTCTGGAGTTGAAGGCGTCAACGAACGGTTATGTCATCCACTCTCTAATTGTTCGCTTTCTTCGCGTTTGTTTTACCTTCAAAGTACTATAAGAAAATTAAATAACTGCCTTGAATGCAGTGAACAACGTTAAATCGATTAATTGCATCCAATGATATCGTAGGTATAAAGTTAAGAAAGAAAATTCTTAGATAAGCACAGATGTTATAACAACTATTTATGTATGTCTACTCATAATGTATGTACTACTATACATTAAAGTAAAGGGTTGTCCATTGCAAACGCTAACACTGTTAAACACATAAAATTCAGAATTTTCACGCAAGTGACTAGCTGTAGATCTAGCCGTGAGACACACTGGAAAGAAACGGCAAAAGCTCGCCTTAACTTCCAAGTATTAAAATTTTAAACATACAGTAGTGGTCAAAATAGTGGGCTTACGTTTTGTAACGTTGCAGGAACCAAAAATGGAACTGACGTCACAACCGAGATAGGGGCCGAGATCTTAAACGAGAACGAGACCGGCGTTAAGCGATTTTAGAATTGGTTCAACCTTACAGAACTGAAACCCTTAATATACCTTAAACCCTTAACCCGGCGTCAGTCTGAAATGAGACTGCATTACGTAGAGAGCCACATCCAGGTCGAAACCGAATGGAATATTACGATGGTAATAATGAGTTCATGATTAATGGCTAATAACGTCTAAAACGAGTACACCCCCTTAACGGCTGTTAAGGATGTTGTATTTTTATATTTCTATAATTTAACATGGCTCACAAACTATATTTAATACCTGTTTTATGGAACCATCAACGTTCTCTAAGCAATTTTTAATGGAATTTGTACGAAATTTTGTTTTCCACGTACAATTTATCAGTTGGTCGGCATTGCTCGTAAACTTGTAAAGCCTACTCAAATGTGAATGTTACGGACAGCCGCGCTCTTAATGTTAAATTGAACAATATGTAAATAAATGTACTATTTTGATTTATAAAAACGGACTTAAGTTAAGACTTTTTTTTGTTTTGTTGTATTTTGTGTGTGTGACAATTAAATAATTTGCATAGTTGCCTTTTTATTACCCGGGTAGGGATTAGTTCTTAGGTATCGTTCATTGTGTATTATTTGTCTATTTTGCCTGTTTGTATAGTTTGCCTGTTTATTTATGGTGTTTTTAATAGAATATTTCTTGTCTTGCTTGTTTTTTATTGTGTTTTGTCGTATTTAATCATGAATTATTGTGATGTAATCAAGAATCGTGAATCATATGTGTGTATGAAATTATTGTGATGCACATACGAGTTGCATATAAAATGTATCTTGACAATTATAATATCAGCTTGTATGTGCAGGCGGATGCGCCATCTACAAATTACGGGGGAATTAAACGCTTTCGCGGTTTTTGCCATCCCTACCCATTACATGCTTACAAGCGTCGTCTGTTATTTAATTTATTACACATTGTAATAAATAATTATTTGGTAGTTATGCCTCTTCCCTGGACTAGATTGTCACCTATGACGTTATTACGTTGTGGTAACCTGGAAGGGCTTTAACCACTTTTCGTGTCCTTGGCACTCCTTGTGCCTTCTGGCCGCTTTAGATGAAGTTGTAAAAGCCTTCGGGCTAACGGCAACTGCCATTATGCTTCAGGGGGTTTTTAGTCCCTGCGAGTAGGACAAGCCCCGTGCACCAGGGTGCATGGACTGCCCATAAAGAGTTTTTCCCCTCCTTTCCCTTCGCACGGGGAGAAACAAAAAAAAGTGCATCCGTCGTGGTTGTGTTACAACCGCCAGTTGTAAAGCTGATGCTGCAATAAACAAGTCTGAACATCGAGGTACTCCGACCGGCACTTGTGAAGCTCGTGGTGTAATAAAGAAGTCTGAACACCAACGCTGTCATCATTTTGCTCACACCTCAAGAACTCATACTCCGAGGCGACCGTGAAGAAAATCCGAAGTGCAGGCTTACGCGGCGGTGCTGAAATCGCCGTTACAGGGAGTTTTCCTTTTAACTTCGTTACTTATACTACTATCGTGAAATTTTTCGCCGTATCCAAGAATAACCATTTACCTGGCGGCAGGGACTCTAATAAAAATTATCACTTTAAAGCTTAATATTTCACAATCAGATCCCTAAATCGAAAAAAGATTTTCATAGATCCGCAATAAACAGGATAGATGCCAAAAAAAAAAGTTTTATCCCCATTTATATGTAGAGGAGGAATCCAAAAAAACATTTTTTTTTTACTAGATTTGTTGGCGCGATTAACATACATGCCCAGCCGAAATAATTAAAGTTTTCTGACCCTGAGAGTCTATAAGCTAAGCCGTGGACAGATACACTACCGGACAGACGGACGTAAGGGTTCCTTGTTAATAAGAAAACTTTTAAAATGATATTTCTCTATGATCATGCGTGCAAAACCATGGTTGAAAAGAAATACAAAATTAAACCTTCTACTAATGATTTATAAAACGGAAACTAAAAAACTTAGGGTTGGGGAAAAAATTTTTACGCGTTTTATATACAATATCAAGCAAATTTATCATCATATTTTATTTACATTTAATTATAATGTACATAAACCACTTTTTTAAAAAAAATTCTTGCCATTTTATAGCTATTCATATAATCCTTTTTCTGTAGAATTTTTTGGACTTCTGATGAAAAAACTGCGACAAGCAGTTCTGTCCTCTCTTGATGTTAACCTAACACTATCTGAAGAATTCCGAAGAGACCAAAAAAAATAAATACTGAAAATGCAACGTCAGGGCTATATATATAAGCGCATCAACTTTTCCCAACCAAACTCTATATTCGCTGAGTGGCTAAATATCTGTGCAACCTGGTGTTATCAATGTGAAAAATCACATCCTTTACGTATATCGATTCCGGCCGTTTTTTCTCTACTTCTTATTTGAGTCTCATCAGCTGTTGGAAGTAGAGATCTGAATTGGTGGTTTTCCTGGCGGTATAAGTTCATAATGAATAATGTCCTTCCAATCTCACCATACACAAAGCATCGACTTAATCCTAATTAATCCGGGTTTTGCTATAAATCTGTGGAGCTTTCTTTTTTTTGACTAAATCTTTTTCGCACGTTCCTGTCGTAGATAATTCATTTTTCATCACCAATGATGAATCTTTTAAAAAACTGTTCAATGTCATTACGTTTAATAGAGAATCGCAAATGGGTACATGGTTCATTAGATTTATTTCTGTGAACTCGTGTGGGACCGTGAAGTCCCGAGCTTTTTTTGTATATCCAGCTTTATTTAAATAAGTCAAAATTGTTTTGTGATCTATCCCCAGCTCTTCAGTAATATTGTAAGAACTAGTATGCTGATCTTGCTCTACTTTTTATAAAACGGCATCGACTTTATCCGTAACATCTCATCATCTTTGATCTCATCATCATCTTTCATCTCTGACATCAAAATTACCGGACTGGAAACTCTTAAACCAATTTTGTGCTACTCTTACCCACTGTGCATTAGGTCCATAAGCGTCACAAATTTTTTTCGCGGCTAGTGGCGTATTTTTCCCTGCTTTGCAATAAAACTTGGAAATATATCAAATTTCTACGTTAGATTAACTTATTTTTGTGGACAGAGAAACAATAGAAAATGGCGGGACCTCGTTTTTACTTTCCATTCTACTGTTTTAAAAATTTCATGTATTTAATTATATCAAAACTAGCCAGATATAAATGGCACTTTTTACCGCATGTGGAGATTTTAACGCACCTTTTCACTTACGTAATACGAAAAAACTTTTTCCCCGACCTAATACGTACCATTATTCGCGGCAATGCTTACAAAGCGATATATAGACCCTGAAATATATATGTTAACAAGCCAATAGAGAGGGCAATAGGAGCATACGGGCAATATCAGCGGCTCCCAAAGTTTCGAACTCATTCAAAGTTGATATATCTCTGTGTTTGAATTACCCTAGTTCAAAGTGATCCCCCTCCAAAGTTGGATCTCTATTACTACCCCGCGCGGAAACTTTTGATGTACAAATACGGCCATTGTCTTCGGGCCGCTTAATTAAAAAAGGAGGGCTTTTGAAAACGAGGGGAAACAGTTATGTAAATATACTCGAAGTCATGTGTGAAAAATCGCCTCGTCGGACCTCGTATTGTACGAAGGATTATTCGAAGGTTTATTTATGTCAGGTTCTTAGGGTGACGCAGTGATAAACTATTAATTTAAAGTGGAGCGTAACACCTCGCAACCCGCGCACACCGCGATTTGCATACCAAAAAGTGTTTGCTTATTTTTGAATGTCGTATCAAACAGAATAATTTTTCTTTTTCAAATTAGAAACCAGCATTAATTTCAAAAGTCCAACTGGCATTTCCAAGTGTTTGTATAAATCAATGTATGTAGAAAATTTGGAGGCTTAAATCGGTCCCGTTTGCACCTAAAATGTAAATTTCTGTTTTAAAAGAGCTATCTTTTATATTTTGTTTTTGTTATAAAAACCAATAAATAGTGTAATAGCAACTGACACATTAAAATCAATAAAAAGAAGATTCAGATCACGAAACATCATGTTCACATGTATCTTCTGAGAAAAATCCTGATCCTTACATTGAAAATTTCCAATTCAACACTTGCTGAAGCCTACCTACAACCTTTTTGTTCAAGATCAAGGCACTTAGACCTTAAGCCCCCCACGCCGGCCCAACACGGGTCGGGGGCTGCTGTGAGCGTCGTCATTGATGCGGCGGTAACGTCCGGGACAGAAGGCTTAACATGCTCCCCGATGCACAAGGAGTATAGTTTAATTAACTCAGGTTATAAACTCATCGGCCAATATACCCTTGATTAAAATTGAATCCAGTACCTTCCAGTTCAAAGGCTTAATCATTATGCCACTGACACTAATGTGTTTATAAAGCGAAATTTATTCATGATTTAACCTAAAGCCTCATAAATCAGTACCTTCTGACAAAGTTGAGAAAGTTCTGTTCCTTTAATATTAGGTTGTAAAATAGAATCGAACCAAAATTTCAAGTATAATCTTTAGATAGCGCTAATTGTTAAATTAATCAGGGCTTTCGCTATCAAACATGCTCGTAGTTTAGTTTTTAACACTAAAACCCTTTTCAAAATATAATACTTTGTTTTTGATATTCTTTAATATAGGACGACGGCCTAAAGTAACTTTGTAGTTTGAAAATGCATATAATAAGATCGTAAGAAAGCCAAATCTGTATATACAAAATTTAAAAAAAAAAGTATGTGGTGTGTGCTATATACAAAATACAGATCCCGAAACAGGTGCTTTTCTGTCTGTTTGTTTGTATGTTTGACTATATATTTGTGTGTTTGTTCATGCGTCACTCAAAAACGAATGGACCGCTTTGAATTAAAATTTGTTGTGTTTTATTAGCAATAATTTAACACTTAACTTAGGACACAATTAATTACGTTAAATTATCTAGGTTCTAAACAGAACAAATTCAAGTTTTTCTCTGCTTATAATTTGAAATGTCTAATGAATAAATTTGGACAAATCCATCCTGCTTAACGTTAGACTTTTCTATCATGCGAATGTCACAGAACAAAAAATATGTGCAATTTATAACTTCCTTATTTTTTTTTAATCAATGAAGCTGATGAAAAGCTTGTGATCTCGTTATAAACATTTTGGCTCTGAATAAGATCCCACGACAAGACGTTTAAGATTTTCTATGGATGAAGATATACAAATAAAGAAAATAAGAACAATTTTCAAGTAATTTTAATACGTCGCTCTGTTTCTTGACCACAACGCAAGCGAAGTCGCGGGCGACAGCTAGTTATATTATTGTCATTAAATACTCTATATATAAACTAGATCTACAAAATAAACCTTGCAAAATTTTTTTCACTTAAAACTTTTGTATTAAAAGCCGTCTGGATGATTACGATTATCGGTACAATATTGAAACAATTCGGTCACAGTAGCGGAAAATCGGTCAAATTTACGGTTAATTCAAATTCAACGTTGAATAACCTTTGAACGAATGGATTTATCAAAAAATAACAAAGATCTTTTTGGTACAGCTTTTAATATTCCACAAACACGTAGTTAAATACTTTATATACAACATTCTGTTAGCTAAACATGGAACTGGGAATAATGAGGAATAATTATTTCCATATACCGTGCATGGAAAATTAAAAAAAACGGAAGATACGGTCTATTTCAATATTAAGAGTACCTGTTTCAAGAGGCTTATTTTCATAGGTGAATCAAACTTTTAACTCCGTTTGCGAGAGAAGAACATTTTTTTTAATCACCATAATTACATTTAACAAAAAAAAATATGTTTTATGCAGTACTGCACCACGACGTGTACACGAATTTTCATATCATTTATTTATAGGAATATCGTAAACATCCCGCCTCCCAAAAAACGAAACTATCTCCTCCGTCTTGCTTTCAAAACTACAGTAGTTAAAGTCGAAATGAACTTTTTATGGCACCAATTTCAATTTTTGGCACCGCGGCCAAAGGTGGCGGCTCGAAATTTACGGCGATTCGAAGCTCTGCCCCATAAAGCGGCAATTAAAATTGTACCGAATCCGAGAGCGTTTAATGACTTCATCATTTTAACGATCCCCCGGCTCGTAAATAAATAATTAGTGGGGCAATATAAGAAATGGTGATTTTGTGGACGGAGAAAAAAATGTCGTCTTTCGCCCGAGAATCGTATCGACTAATGCCGGAATCTCGTCGAAATTATATGCAAACTTATTGCTATATTTTATTGGAAATTCTTTTTTTTTTCTATGTAAGTGTCATTTGTCTATAGTATAGTTTTCCATATTGATGATTGTAATCTCGATTGACAAAGTAAGACATATTGATTATCTTCAAACCTTTCAGTCAAATATTTAGTTATATTTCTAAAACGCTAATTAGAAACGCGCGCAGCGAATGAGGAGCTCTCTTACAAATGTTGTTCATTATTTTACGGTAGGTTTAACCAAAATATAGAAACACTAATTGCTAAATTATAAGTATGATTTGACATATATTGTATTGGCAATCTGTCAAATCTTAGGGTCGACAATCATGAATTACGTTTTCAGTGTTCCGTACCTAAAGGGTCCCATTTGGGGCCCTATTACTTAGGCGCTGCTGGCTGTCCGTCTGTCCATCTTTCGTACCTTAACGGCTAGATACTTGTGAGATTTTGACAAAGCACGTAATAGTATGGCCGCTATAACTACAAATAATAAAAAATATATAAGACCAAAAATTAAAAAAAGTTCCTAGCACGAGAAACAATGTTAGGCGATTTCCGATCAATTTTAATTTTTGTTCGTGTTTCCACCATTTATTTAAAAAATATTTAATGTTAAAGAATGTACTATGGTACCAACCCTTCAAATCAGACACACACTTGGCCTATGCTCGATTCGCGTGAAACGAGCACATAATTATACCAAAAATAAGATGACAATTCTCTTTATTTACTATGACGTGTCTTGAACTTTTGAACTTTTTCATTTTTGAAAATGACTTTCACGTAGATTTTTGTTATAAATTTTACCTTTATAACGAAAAAACTACGACTTTAAACCCCACTGCGCCTTACCTAGGGGTAACCCGGTAGAGTCCTAGAGTATTAGGTATAGGGCATATAGGGATATAGGGTCCACCACCGACGACTTAACGCGTTCTTCGAAGGATGGAGCGACTCATTGGTCAATTCTTCCATGCTCTACTTTCGAATCCACAGATTTCTGGAACGACTAACTACGATAAAAAAAAAGTTTGTAAACTTAATCAGAACACGAATTGTCCGTACATAGATATATATCTATAAGTTTATTTTGTCATATCGAACAGGTTACCTAGTTTTCAAGTTTTTAAAATCCATTTACAGAACATTGTAATACTAAATGTAGAAACATACCTTAACATAAGTTTGTAAAATCAAATAAAACTTTAAATTTGCTAGACAAGGAAAATTTTCTGTATTGCAAAAATATCGCTATGAAACTTCACCGCCTGTATTTCGCCACGCTGGAGCGGTAAGTAGGTGGGTTTGTAGCTTTTATGCGCCTTATAAGCCTCCTTTTTGTGGTTTTCAACACGCAACAAGTTTAATCTAGCCTGCAGTAAATTGAACTTCCTTTGTTGTTTGCCAGTCTAAACGCTATCTCACAGCAATTTTATTATGAGCTTGTTTTTTTTATGGAACCAGTGTGCGGAATATTTTATGATCCTTTGCGGTTTTTGTCACATTATAAATGTTATTTTAATAAATGTGAAATGCTCTTAAATAATCGAGTTTTATAACTCTTTAAAAAACCAGCAAAATGTTTTGTGCAATTATTTGTTCTGATTATGTCAATGTTGACATGATCAAAACAATCAAGTTCATTTACAAAATTGGGTGGTGGTACCTCAGTGGTGACGAGTACCACCTTTGAATCCGAAAGCACTAGATACCATCTTGATCGTGGATGAGCTGACCAATGAGTTCTTAAGTTAAGTCACATGAAACCACTCGGTCCTCGCCTCGGACGACACACCAAGCCTCCGGTCCAGGCTATCGTTACTCCTTTGATGGTAACTGCCGTTATCAGTCCCCAAATCCTCTCTGCGCCTGCGTGGAACAGTTAAGGACTGCACCCTAAGATCTGAAATAAAAGCATGCGTTAGAGCCATTTGACAGCAGCACGAAAATGGTACGGCTCGACTAGTGAGATATGCATCTCACAAAATACAGACATGAGTACTGAATGTTTTGTCCAGTGAGTGAGATTTCCGGCAGTCCACTCATCGACCGTCACCCTACTCTTCCATTCATCCGCCTGTTCCCCTCTCCTAATATCTTATTCAACCCGAGGGGCCGGCAACGCGCTGGTGACTCTTTAAGGATGCAGATATCCATGTACGGCGGTGATTACCTATGCCCTAGTGGCTCATGTGCTCTTTTGCCCTTCGAAAATGCTATATAAAAAAATTGTGAGAAGGTATACCTAAAAATCCAAAAGTGCACCCCTCACCGCGGTCATTAAACTCTAAAATAAAGAATTTCAATACAGTTTTTGATAATGAAATTTCAAAAAAAATTTATCAAATTCAAATTTCGCGCCATTTCGTGAGATATTTATAATGGCGCATGCGCTGATCTCAACTTTTCACATACGGCTTAAGGCTAATCTTCATTTGTATATAAATATAGATATACAAACACCACCTCAACGCTCCGCTTGTGAGGCGTGCAATACACAGTCGTTTTTTAGTTTTTTGTAAATTATAATTAAACGACAGTACTTAGAACGCTAATATTAACTAGGAATCAGCATAGGGTATAACTTTATATAATAAAAAAAAAGTATTCCGGTAAGATACGTTTTTCGACCAATTTCTCTGCCACATACATGGATCCATAAACACAGACTGACGAGCGTCCAACAATGATTGATTTTAATGTTATTATTTACTATATTAAACAAAATAATTATTTATAAAATTTACCACATGTGCTAGACAGATTATTTAACTTGGTTATATTAGTAAAAAAAAGTGATCTAAGTTTCGAAAGACTGGGTTTTTTGACATGTCGAGAGTAGAGCACCACCTCAACGCTCCGCTTGTGAGGCGTGCAATACACAGTCGTTTTTTAGTTTTTTGTAAATTATAATTAAACGACAGTACTTAGAACGCTAATATTAACTAGGAATCAGCATAGGGTATAACTTTATATAATAAAAAAAAAGTATTCCGGTAAGATACGTTTTTCGACCAATTTCTCTGCCACATACATGGATCCATAAACACAGACTGACGAGCGTCCAACAATGATTGATTTTAATGTTATTATTTACTATATTAAACAAAATAATTATTTATAAAATTTACCACATGTGCTAGACAGATTATTTAACTTGGTTATATTAGTAAAAAAAAGTGATCTAAGTTTCGAAAGACTGGGTTTTTTGACATGTCGAGAGTAGAGCTCCACCTCAACGCTCCGCTTATGAGGCGTGCAAAAGTGCGGTTAAAGTGTGGTACTACATTCGTAATAAGGATTATAGAAAAACTGTATTGAAATCCTTTTTCTATAATGTACTCAAAACAATATTATAGCAAAAAACAGCCCAACAGGCAATAGCTGTTTGTACGGAACTTTTAGTATGTCTCATCAACGAACGTAACATCACCACAATATAATTTGTAGCACGACGATCCATCTCCTAAAGTCGGAGTCATAATTAAAACCAGAATTCGATCGACATTTTTAGTAACAATGTCCAGACTAGTATATGGCGAGTATTACCACTGAGATAAAGTGTACTAAAGCACAGAATCAAAATCAGTACATTTTTCGTAGATGTTTCTGCGGACTGTACCTAACCTCGTTTTCGTGTCCGTCCAATTTTTCACGGTACGCGAAACAGTTTTCCACGCATGCGGTCGTCCATTCCCGTAGCAGCGTGTAGTAGCCTCCGGTTTTGTGGACGAAACACTCGATTTTATGAGGCTTAAGACACCTCGCCGCCCGCCCGCCCGCCCCGCTGGCATAAGGCGATATGTCAACCGAAAATAAATAATGCGAACGCCGGACGCCCGCGGCGGCCGCGACCTACGGTGGCCACGAGGCGGGATCTACCGTGGAATAGTCTTATGCGTGCGTTCGTTTCTCTTAACGAAAATATAACCTCCGCATCTTTCTTGGCAGCCGTTTCAAAACACTACAGTTATATTACGACTAAATATTGCCTCTAACTTTATTCTTTCCCAATAATAAAATGTTTAATAATATAATAATTTTAAACAAAGAGAGCGGTGGTCTAGTGGTTGCGTACTTTGCTTTCGAATCTGGAGATACTGGGATCAATCCTAATCGCGGGAGAATCGACCGCTGACCGATGAGTTTCTAACTTAAGTTAAATATATAACACTCGCTGCGGACTTTAAGGAGCACGTTAAGCAGTCGGTTCCGGATGTTATCGTCGCTTTCACAACATGGCCATGAGCAGCCTCCACCCCTCACTGAATCACCATGGAGGGATTAAGGTCTAAGCCCTTGCATCCGAAATAAAAAAAACTCATGAGGTGTCTTTAGGACACCCGGTCGGAACGAAGTTCCTTTCACTATATGTAAATAATAACAATGCAAACAATAAAAACGTTTGAATGTAATTAAATGAATAATATATAAGTTACACATAGAGAGTACTACTAAAAATTATGTAGTTTTCCTACATTTGTACATTAAATAGTAGATTGCGTTTTCCCAAAACTATTTAAATTTTTGGAAATCCATTAAATTTCTTACGACTTTAATAATAAACAGAAAAAAGTATAATTTTCATACATAAAACATTGATTCTTGTTAAAATATTAAATGCTGAGAAAATATAATGATATTTAAATTCCTAGAATAATTTTGTAATAAAAAATTAGAAATAATCATTCCTCTCTATTTTCTCACATAAATATTTATTTATTTGTGTTTGCAAGTAAGAGGTTCCAGCTAATAATATTTTTTTGAAGGTCTTCAAAACTATTCCGTTCTTTTTAAAGTTGCGTATTAAAATTATTACACAATATGTGCTGTTAATTTAAAATATTACTAATTATATTAAAAATGAGAATAAAATTATTTAAAACGTTTTAAAGTAATTAAATAAATAAAAAAAAAATATGGTATGACAGATTCAAACGTAGACACTCCGCGAGGGCGACATAATGCAGAACAACTGAGGTAAATCGTACATCAGATTCTCGGGCAAAAATAGTTGTGCTATGCTTCGAATATCCTATATCATGCTAACGCTTACATAACGTTATTTTTTACTGCTTATTTTCCCGCGACGTGTCGTGAGATAAGGAACTACGTTCCAAAAAGTGGGACCAAAAAATATCTATAATCAGTGGACCTACTTCAAAAATCTCTTTTGTTAACCAAATTCATATGTCTCTGTTTCAAATTAAATCCTATGCTTGACGTAGTTCAATGCATCGATGGTCCCATAGGACTAGGTTTCATGGTCACCCTACTCGGCCCAGGCATTTCCCACTATGACCAATATTTTTTTCGTGTGGACGATCCTTATTGTGCTGTACGCTGATTTATCTCACTACACATTTTTATATTTCATTTAGTTACGAGCGTTTTCAGCACATTTTTGGGGAAAATGCCTTCGGACTACTACCTTTATATGGATATTACCAAGCCCGAGTACCCGTCTTTGAATTTTACAAAAATATTTTTACTTGCTCATTATTATTTTATAATATTAATTTAGTTCTAACTAAAGTTTAAGGTCAGGTAATAATTATATTCTACTATGAAATTGTATTTCTTTCGAACATATTTCACGTCATTAATGAATAGACTAGGTATATTCTAAATAAATCCATTTTAATTTTTATTTTCCGGTATTAAACTTGCTTATATTTCCTAATACTAAAAATGGACAGTGATTTGTTGCTCGCCCTAGATTATCATTTTTTATTAAAATTCATTAAAATTTACAACACCAACTTTTAGTTGATTTTGAAAACTTGATTTTACTAAAAACATTTAAATCATCTGAACCCAATGCATATACATCAGGTAATTTGCAATCTTCTATCAAAGTCCATCGTTGGCGATCTTCATGACAACTACTTTTGATTTATTCCAATAAAAATATTAGAATAATAATTTAATGCTATGCATTTTTTGATGTTATTGTTTTTTTATCGCAAATTTTGTTCATTGCATATAAAAATTCATATTAAAATAACACGTAAAAAGCTATGAAAAAAGATAGTATTTCTTATTTGCGAAAAGTAAAATTTAATTTGTTTAGTGTTCAATCACGTATTATTAATGAGTATTCGATGAATATTTTGTATTTCTTCATTCAAAGTAGCATCAAAAACCGAGATATAAATCGACTTAAAATAAATGTTAACCTAAGTAAAAATAAATGCATGATGCAATAACGCAAAGTATTGCATCATCCTTGAGGGTTCGAGACAGGTTAGAGTGGTGATAGGCGGTGCGGGCACCTAGGCAGAATTGCGGATAGTAATAAATAATGATTTTTTTTCAAGTGTTTTATTCACCTGAAATGTTGAATTAACATATTCGGTTCATTATTTGTCCTGTAAACTGTCAATATGTCCTATGACATACTTGATCGATGTATCGGGGCCATTTGGTAGCAGCCGGAATCATATGGCTGTATAATTCAAAATTAGGAAACTTAGGCATTTCGGGCATACAGCCGGCTCGTTACCACACACGGAGATGATACGAAGGACAAAAGTCTATAGAATGATAAAGGAAAAACGGGATAATAACATTTTACAGCGTCCGCACGTAACCTGTTATACACGATTATATGCGCTCTAACACAAACACGGACACAGTCTATAATTTGTAAAATGATTGTGTTTTAATTTAAATTGTGTAAAATAAGGCGGATCTCCAGTGGGGGGCACTAGTCGGTCATAGGATAGGAAGGTAATGCACTCCCGTCTATACAAGCCGGAGTACTTCCGGCTTACATTCCCTCCCCTCCCTTCCACACATACGCGTTCGAGGAAGAGCGCAAAATTAAGGCGATTTTAAGAAACGTTCCACTAGAAACCTCAACGGACTGCATAAAGTCAGACCTGGAAAACCAAGATTACCCGTCTTTGCAATACGTAAGGTTTTTTTTTTAATTTCTCCCTGTGCGAAGGGGAAGGAGGGGAAAAACCCATTATGGGCAGTCCGTGAACCTGGGCGCACGGGGAGTGTCCGACTCGCGCGGACTAAAAACCCCCTGAAACGGTAAGGCACCTACCTTTTTAGCCCGTAGGCTGTGTTGGCTTTGTCTAAGCGGCCGTACATAGGATGCGCCGCTGAGACGGCACAGAACTCAGCCTCGTTCTGGCAGTACTGCACAAATCAGATACTACCAAAGACATTTTCAAAGTGGCTCAGGGCAATTAACATTGGCCAATTATACGGCCACAGAGCTCAAAATTGCTATGCACAACTCCGCTGTGTTAAATGCCGCGAACGCCAAGCGACAAAAGAATGCAAATGCAATAAATATTCTGGTGCTATTCCAGAATGCGTGAATTGCAACAGCGAAGGGCATTCGTCCAACCACAAAGGCTGCTCTAAAGCCCCAGCTATCAGCGTTATCAGCGTTAAAACTTCCCTGCTCTGGCTGGAAAGATTTTGAGATCAGCCGATCAGTTGACGCGGTCTAGAAAATAATACGGTAGAGTTAGGTAAATTTACTCAGTACTCACTACTCGGTACAGAGTACGCAGCGAACATAGTCTTCGTACAGGAATCGTTCCTAAGCCAAAGAGGTTCAGAGCCTGTAAGCTAGCTAACTATATACAAATACGAAATACAAAAACGAAGGCTGGGTGCTCCAAGAGGTGGTACTGCCGTGTACTACAAAAGGAAATTATATTGCTGTTTGATAAATATCCCACCGCTAATAAATGTAGAAGCCTCGGCGTGCAGATTGGCTATAACTGGGCACGGCACTCTGATTACAGTCTAAGTCTATCTGGAACCCAAAAAACGATTGCTCCAGAGCAACATAGAAACCCTGCTCGCATCAGGGGATGCCTTCATCCTTCTTGGTGACTTAAATAGTAAAAATACGGATTGGCGCTGTAACACCATGAATGCCAATGGACTAAAACTCGCTATCCTCGTCGAGGATCACGAGCTCGCCATCATCGCGCCTATCACCCCAACTCATCTCACAGCTAAGGTCCGTCACAGACCAGAGATACTGGATCTCGCTATATTATAAGGCGTGGTACTAAATCAGACCTCAATCGAGAAACTTCAATGCCTCGGCTCAGATTACCTACTGCTCAAATTAGGCTCCTTCACCGGTAAAGAACAGCCTATCGAAATGAAAACGATCATGTAAGCCTGTGTCAACCGCGCTTGAGGAAGTCAACACCCCTAAGCTTAACGTTATTCTCGATGACATAGTATCCATCAACGACATCGATACAGCCATAGAAGCTTTTACCAAACACATCGGGACAATGGTCAAGGGATGCCAAAAGAAGGTTCTTGCGAACTCAGATTCCAGGGTCCTGCCCGCGGACGTTCGCGAACTATAAGAGCTAAAAACGCAGCCCTGCGCCGCGCGAGTACATACTCTACACCCGAGTATAGGTCTACAGCGCAAGCCCTCCAACACAAAGTGAAGTTTAACGTAAGGGAGGTCAAAAACGAAGATTGGAGATTGGGCTGTGGCCAAAGCGCTCAAATCCGATGTGCGTGTAGCCATGCCTGCCCTTAAAAAACCGGATAACAATCTAGCGTTCGATGACCAGGAAAAAACCGAGTATTTCGCTGACAGTATCAAACTCCAACATTCACTGTATCCCACCCCCCTCAACCTCGAGCACGTAAACTGTGTCGAAAACGAAGTCCTCTGTAGATTCTTGTTACCTCCCAAAGACGATCTACCTTCGATCTCGACAGATGAGGTCTAAAAACTCATTAAAAATCTAAAACCCAAAAAGGCACCGAGCCTGGACAGGGTAAGCAATAACGCATTTAAGTGCTTTTCTGCGCGTGTACTGGCGCTACTGGTCGCTATTTTTAATGCTTGCATTAAAAATTGTTACTTTGCCGAGGCACAGAAAGAAGCCGTTATTATTGGCATCACAAAACCGGAGAAACCTCGCGACCTCCCCACTAGCTATAGACCAATCAGCCTTCTGAGTGGTCTAGGAAAACTATTCGAGAAAGTTCTCGAAACACTACTTAGTGATCATCTATTAGGTAACGGCCTGATCATCAACGAATAGTTCGAATTCGCAAACGCAAACGTAAAACCGAGGCGGTCTTCTCAATGTCGCTAAAGCATTCGACAAAGTATGGCACGCTAGCCTTTATTATAAACTTCACCAACTACAAGTTCCAGATCGTCTTGTCTTCATTATTCATGAATACTTGACGAATAGACACTACTTCCAGCATAAGAATAACATATTCAGCCAAAAGACTTTTTAGAGCCGGAGTTCCTCAATGCTCCACACTCTCTCCGCTGCTGTACTCCGCATACACAAACGACATCCCGCATCAATCGCGCTCTTTTCCGACGACACCGCCCTATACCTGGACGGTAGCAATTTTAAAAAATCACTCCTCGCCTCCAAAAGACCTTCGACGAGCTGACGCGTTGGTTCCAAACCTGTAGAATCGAGGAAAACCCCGAAAAATCTCAACCGCCATCTTCTTCAACTAAGATGAAGTCAAAAAGAATAAAGTTGTACCGTACTACTCCCCAACTTTTCGTATGTGTAATTCACCTATTCCGTGGCATGACAAATATAAGTATTTAGGAATCACGCTCGACAGACATATTCACTTTAAAGATCACATTAAGCGTGTTAGAAGAAATACTCAATTATACTTATCACGCCTTAGCGGTGTGATCGGTAAAAAGAGCATCATTTTGCTCTTGTTTTTGCGTTAGGAATAAATGCACATTTTACGAGGTGTGCATACCCCATATGATGACGTGCGTGGTGCCAGTTTTTACCCACGCCGACCCAAACGCACTCTACTAACCCCATATTCTGCAAAATAACTTCTACAGAAGAGCCTCCAGTGCACCCTGGAACATCGGGTATGATATTTTTAATAAGGATCTAGAACTCCCTACAATCTCTATATACATGCAAGATATGTCAAAAAAAATCTTCGCAGGTGTAAATCACCCGAACCCGTTATTACAGTCAGCCGTACCTTACGAGACACCTCCTTCACACTTCATCCAAAGGCCACGGAATGTTCTCTCAGATCCGCCCGACGAGGTCACCTCTGAGGTCAAAAGGCTAATATAAATCAACAAAAATAGGTCAGAAATCTAGACGCAGACACCCCCATATTACGACCTTAAACGGTCACTCACCCGGTGCGCTCCCCGCGCTCCCGGCACCTGCTAGAAGATTTAGTCTGAGCTGAATCTCCACGTGATTTCCTATGCTGAGATGTCTACCTTGTGGCATCCATAGGGCAATCACGCGCCCACGCCATCCCATGCCAATCGGCCGCGATAGACGAATTCCTCAAAGTCCTAATTATTTATTGAGGCTACAGACAACCACCAACCAATATGATGCTTCGAGGGTTTTTCGGTCCGTAAAAGTTGGACACACCAACACGCACGTGGTTACGTGGCAGCTCATTAGGTTTTTTGTTCCCCTCTCTCCGCAAGGAAAAAACTAAAAAAAAGGCTTACGTTGTCAGTTCAAATGCAGCGGCCGACGGAAGAGCCCCGAAGAAAAGGAGAAGCAGCGCCCACTGAAGAGGGTGAAGCCAGTGTATATGAATAGTGAAACGATAACGGGGTTTTATTCAGAGCCATTTTCCTGTGGAAAAATATTCGTCCTCCACACTTAATTATGAAGAAAAATATACTATACTTCTTTTCATATATTCAACCAAAAACCAATAATAATAATAACCGTTTCAATCAAATTGTAAAAAATATTGCTTATTGTCTTCCTATAACAAATTGATCGTTACTTTTTCTGTTTGTATTTAAAAACGAACCTTATGTTATAACATTTCGGTTAAAACATCAAATGATAAAAAATATTCCTTCCCTTCTTTTTCTTTGGCACTGCAAAATTCTATCATAAAATATAAGACAGGGACAAAATGTACACTTTGAGCCATTTTTCTCCATCCAAATATACGCAACTGTGCATCTTCTCTTTTTTATACATCTATGTTCATATGCCAGAAAAATAACCTCAAAGTTTCCTACGCCACTGCAAACAGGCAACACTGCGCCACAGACTGACTTACAACGGCGACCGCTAATAGATGTCGCCTTCTCGATTTCCACCAACGTCAGGCGATACAGCGAGGGCGGTGGGCTGTGACGAGAGGAGAAAACGTAAAAGAAAAAAGATGTAGGATTCTTCTTTTTAATTTTTCTCGGGCCGCCCGCGGCATAAACGAAATAACTGTCGAACTTTGTGGGAACATATTTCACTTGTCTAACGTCGCTCTGATGCCCATCTATCGTTGATAAGCCAATTTTTTTCGCCCTCTCCGCAAACGGAGAAATACTGCCGCGACCTCAACCCGAGCGTAGAGGTCTTAAGGCGGTGTAGGTGGTCCGACGTTCGGTTTCTGTGAATACAAATTAAAACGTGTCGCGAATAAATTAATAATCTCGTTTTGGATATGAAATCAAAGCAATATATTATGTAAAATAAAATTAAAACATAAGCGATGCAGACCCTGAAATCGTTTAGACAATTCAGATTTTAATACATCGTACTTTTACTTTCAGCTTTTAAAACTATAACATATAGTTAATGAAATATATTATTATTTCTTAGCCTTAATTTATATTTTAAATAATATCAATATATCAACTGAATTATGGTCGAGAAAAACATAAAATTATACTCTCGTGCAAAGTCAAACGTGATAGGACTTAAATTGGATATTATAGATTATATTTATTCGTCAAAGCCAAATTCAGATATATTGCCTGAAATGTCTAGATATTTTTTTTTCGGTATCACGATATCAAAGGCATTGAATCCAGCGACCTACCGTATGACTTTATTATTAATTTAAAAACAGATTAAGTGCCAACTACATTTTCTTGGAACACCCATTTATAGGCCTGGCAGCGAAACTGTTAAACTTTAATGAGATTGACGGAGGGTTGCGCCGAAAGTCAAAACGTAATTCGTAAAAGTAATCCGTAAAATCGGACAGAAAATGTATAAATGATCCGTCGAAATTCATCACATATTTACTTTTTGTGCGATCCACGCTTAACATCATTAAAGTACATTATAATTAAAAATCTAAAAATGTAAAATATATCAAATTCTGTACTAATATATAGAATTTAATACGTATTACATTAATTTTTAGAATAATTTCTAAGAATTACATCTCATTTGTTGTCATTTATTCTTAAAATGACGATATTTGGGCACAACACCATTGGCTTGTTAAAATGTCATTATTCTTTTTTTATTTCTACACTAAAAATAGATTTTACTGCTCATAAAATAAAATCATTTAAATCTGTTATTGAATGTGGCCCCTTCCTCAATAAAATTACATACTTAAAATTAGGAATGATATTCTACAAATATTATAAACGCGACAGTTTGTGTTAATGGATGGATGTTTGTTACCTTTTCACGAAAAAACGGCTAAACGGATTTTTATAAAACTTTGTAATAACGTACTTTATACTTCAGAATAACGCATAGATAATAAATTATAAAAATACTAGATTTTCTTCCAGGGATTTTACTCAAGGAATATAGAACCATTTTTATACAGAATAGTTATTTGTAATAGCAATATCCAAGGAGGGATCAATATCAATACCAATCAGAGATAAAAATCGGGAGCATGAAACGAGATAGTCTCATAATAAAATAATTTTGCGGCAGTGCGTTTGTTTGTCGGTGCGTGAGTGTGCAGTACTTTTGAATAATCCGACAGGTTTCTAATCAAGGGCAAACCGAGGACCAGGATCGAGGATAGAATCGAAATCGCCATTTGCATCGAGAGTGATCTGAGAAGACGCGGGCTCGTGGTCGACAACACGATCGGTCGATATGAATCTCTGTACGTACGAATTGTTGCACACGCATTTGATGCGCCTCAAACCGACTAGCTTATATGAAACGCAAAAATACATTTGCGAAAATCGTACCAAGCGGAGATCGATTGTCTATGCTCACCGCTTAAAAGCGTATACGCTGTTGTTTTATACTTCAATATGTCTAGCAAACTCTGAAAAATCACGATGTATATATAACATCATTCTATGTGCAAATGCCGTAGGTCACTGACTGCTGACTGCTAAAGTAACCCTCCCACAAAATTTTCCTTCCAAAATTAAAGGCTTGAACTTAATCCTTAAACCTAAAATTTGGAGAAAGTAATTTGAGTTAATTGTGGGAAGAGTCATGCTGGCAAACTTGGCTACAGCATCCTCACAGAATACAAACGTAAAGCAACAGCTTCCGTTCTTACATTTCGTCTAGGGAGTGAGAGTTCCGGTGATCCATTTCTCCCTCCACCACTTGACTCCCTTTTTGTTTCCTTGTTTCCCCTACATCCGATCCATTACCCTTTCATCAGATATCTTATTCCTACCTAAGAGGTGGGCTGGTGGCTTCCCCGGAATTACGAGTGTCAATGGGCGACGGTAACCTCCTAGTATGAATGCTCGTTTTCCCCTCGAAAATGCTATAAAAAAAGCAATATCCAATAGCTGGCTCGGAACATTATTATCACAAAAACGGTTATTTATTTGAATTCTGTGTAGCTATCATGCAAAACCGTACAAATAAAAAATTTAGTTGCGTATCTTGGGCGCAGTTCGTTATTCGCTGCTAATTGAAGAAAGTGCATAGTTTAGACAGTAGTTTGAACAGTTATGCGAATTATATTGTTCTTGAGAACCTTCCATAGCCAAATTTGGAGTTCAACTGGTATGTCATGAAATAAACCGGTCAAGTTGGGAGTTAGAGTTCTACATCCCGGGTGCCATACAAAAGAAAAACAAAAATGAAATACTAAAACGCACTAAGTTCAAATCAATCATCGTCGTGGTATTAAATCATTCTTAGCGGATTTAATAATTTAAACTGAAGTAATTGTCGGTACAAATTTTATAAACCACAGTCACGTATTGGAACTAAATAACAATATGAGTTTTTTTAATACAATAATGTGCATTTATATTATGTATCTCCCAGAACACAGACGTGAATTAAAAGCGTCCGCTGTTGTATTTCCTCTAGTGAGTGAGAGTCCCGGTGGCTCTTTCCACACCCTATACATCCCACTTCTCCCTTCTTTATCTCACTCCCCGCTCTACCTCATTACTACCTAAGAAGACGGCAACGCATTGGTGACTCCTCTTGTGTTTGGGTTGCGAGGGTCTATGGACGACGATGACCACCTACTTTTAATGGCTCACACGCTCGTTCTTCTCTTGAAAATGCAATAATACAGGGATCTTGTATTACAGGGTTTTCCGACTCAATAATAAATTCAAATTTCAATTCTTTACAATCTAAACTTTTCGATTAATTTAACTGAAATTAATATACATTTTTTTTTGCATCAGGAAAGCAGTAAAAATACAAAATAAATAAACAGCGTACAGGCCGCGATCGCAACCAATATGACGCCGCAATAGATCACAAATTCCTCGCGGGTGTCGCGAAGGGAACATAATAAAAAAATGATGGCGCAAAAAAAAAAAAAAACGGCGAGATTTGGCCCCTTTGGCCGATAACGTCAATTACTACCGGATATATGGCCCGCGTCCTGAATAATGGCCCTTGGAAGGCGCCCGCTGCCGGGTCGCGGGGTTCGGTTCCCGATCGGAGCTTTCTTCGTGCGATTTTCGTTTTTAGACACTCGAAAAAGCCTGTTCCATGTTTCAGTACCTAAAGAGTGGACTGAGTGACTAGCGCTTGCTCTCAGGGCTTCGTACCTCCGAAGGAAAAAGGAGCCCTTATAGGATCAGTCTGTTGTCTGTCTGCCTGTCAAGATGCCTTTAATTAATGAGGCGTGGAGATATTAAATTGAAATTAATAAGAAATACCTAGGTCATACCTATCCCTTGATCCCTTGGTGCTGTAAATAATCAAACTTTTAAGAAAAAGTTAATGTGATCAATAAAAAAAATAATGCCTAAATATGACCCTTTGTGCCTTATATTTTGAAAATCATAAATAAATCAAACCTACAGGGTATTTCTCATTTAGAAATTTTGCAAGTTTACAGAAATTTAGCAATTTAGCACAAATAAGGGGAAAAATCTGAAAGTTGTTAATATGTAATTATATAAAATGAAGAAATATTTTTTTTGCGATTGCAAACTTACACTAACAGTTGCAGTATGGACCGAGTTGTAGATCATTTTTTATATTACGGAAAACGTTTTTTAATTTCCGCTATGAAAACTAGAGATTTTAATTAATTCGAATATTTTTAAAAAGTAAGACACAATTTTTGAAAAAAGTCAAGTTTCATAATCCCTGAGACTAATGTCTCGCCAGTATCGGGATCGACAACAGACAAAAATCATCGAGAAATCAAATGATTAAGTTTGTACGGAACCCTCAGAGTGCGAGTCCTATTCGCAGTTGTCCAGTTTTTTTTTTTATTGTCTCGCTATCCCACAGCAGACCACGCGCATTTTACATGTATTTTTTAAGTTCCCGCTTCTATTCAAGGTGGTGTGTTTGTCGGTTTACAAGTAATAAACTGCACGTAAGCTTAGATGAAATTTCACATGCATGTAGAAACTTTTGTCTGCGGCCTGGTTCGAGTGAACATACAACGATTATTTTTTTATTTAATATTAAACAAAAGCTCAATAGCAAAAGCATCCATTGCGCCACCAAAACTGCGATATGATTAGGGTTTGTAGTATAGTAAGTCGAGTCGTTAATAATAAAATTTAATAGCGTCCTTGTTATTGGTGTAAGATTTGTCGATTTTTGGTGGTAGTATTTAATTGAGGGCGCAACCGGGGTAGAATTTGATAACAGAAACCAAATCGGTGTCATGGTTGATGACGCGTTTGGTTGATAATCGATCGACATAAAAGATGGAAAACTCACTGCATCTCCAGGCGGATAGAGCAACGGACGAAAATTAGTATATATAGTACACTCATATACAAAATTTGAGACGGAGAAAATCGGAGGCCGTCCGTGGAGTATTAATTTCTCACTTGATTTTACGTCATTAAGCATGGACTTCAGCGACAAGATCTTCGATTTTTCTTCTAGTCACCAAAGTGTAAACTCGGGGTGTAAATACCCCGAGTGATTTACCAGCCTTGGAGATTATCCAAGTTTCGTCTGCAGCTCTCGCATGTATCACGATGCACACAACCCTTTGTTGTCTGTGTCTAAACGGTAAAATGTCTACTATTGGACAGTTTGAATAACATTACAAGAGAAGTAATTTTCAATAAGTCCGGAATTGCTTCGGTAAAATTCTCCGTTTTAAATACCAAATAAGTTATTGATCGTGCAACTTTGACCTAGTTATTGTAACGTAACTTCTGAGAACTAAACATATAAGAAAGTTGTGATACAGTTTAACTTGTGTGCAAGATATTTTTACAATACAATAATTGTAATATGTATAATGTAGACAGACGGTAGTGAACTTAAAACAAGAAATTACACAATTTTCTTCCTTTCGTCTGTTTGTTTACTTCAACGAAATATACTCGAAGAATATTAAGCCGATTTCAATGAAGCGATTTGCAATCTTCTAGTTCTAACCCAAGATCTAATCTGAGATGCAATTCATCATGCTCGGCTGCCTGGGAACTGGACAGAGAAAGGTTTCTTGAAGTGAGTAAAGTCGCAATCAAATATTCAAAAGAACGAGAAGTATGTATGTTTATAATTTCATGGCTCAACCGTCGATTAAATTTTTGAACGCCAAAGAGACAGTTCATATATTAAAAATAATTTGTAATTAATATTGGTATAAACACTAGATACTTAGTCCGCGCGGACGGAGCCATACGCAGCAACTTGTTTCTAATATTGTTGACATTTCATAGGTATACGTAATCACACCTAGATTAAGATTTAAGCTATGAAATCGCAATTATGAATACTTCATAAATGTATGACTTTTATTAAAGAATGAATAGACTAACAGATATATCAACGCATACCCAAACTACTGGGTCCAAATTTGACTCGAAATTTTGTACAAAGTTCCAATTATAACGTAGGCGATCAGTAAGAAAGGATTTATGGAACTTCAATCCCTAAAGGGTGAAATGCTGTTGTATGGAAAATTGAAACCGCTTAAGCTACAGATACGAAACTTAACGTTTTAATTATTCATCAAGTGAGAGAAATAATTAAGTACATTTCTTTTAACTGACCCTGATGAAGATAAAATAAGGGGTGAAATGTTACATGAAAAATATAAGCGGTTAAAGCTATTTATGTAAAAAATTAAAACCGAAACCGCTGAAGTTGTTGACGTCAACATTTTTATTCTAGGTACTCATTTAGAATATTTAAAATACACATGAAGTCTACATACATACAATTCCATGTCAAATTTTGTCGTAAATTTTCATTCTTGCAGGATTGATCCGAATTCTACATTTTTAGAGTTCCGTACCACAAAATGAAAAAAGAAGGCCATATAAGATCACTTCGTTGTCCATCTCTTTGTCCGTCTGTCAAGTCTCTATTTGTCAGGGACGTGTGGAAGTATATAGTCAAATTTAACAGCAAATATTTAGATCTAGGGAAGCTTGGAGCTGTGAAAAATCAAGGGCCGTTTATTGAATCTTTTATCAGTCGGTTTGTCTGTCTGTATTTCTATTTATAACTTAAGAATGATTTCACCTATTTCGGTATAGTTTAGAATGCAATAACATGCGGTTACGCATATTAAAGGCTATATATGATTTTAATAAAGGTAAAGGTTTGTTTGTTTTGGCTAATCCCTGAAATAGCTAAATAGATTGTAATCAAATTCTGGATAGAAGTGAATTAATCTCTTGAAATAAGAAATAGGATCATTTTTATTTATACGTCTATACTAATATATGAGACTATAGGTACATTTTTGTGGGTGATCTATCTGTCTGTATGTCTTTTTTATAACTTAAGGACGGTTTAACTTATTTCACTGGAATTTGAGATATACTAATTCATGTTATTGCCAATTGATAGGATGTAATATCATGACTATAAAACATTTATCTGGGTTAACAATCCCAATAATAATTTTGCTCCACTTTCGATAGACTGTCTTCTATGAGTATATGTTTTCTTTACATAATTAAGCCATTGTATTTCTATGAATTTGGTAAAATATGGTACGCGCAAAAACGTAGGTTTCTGAAAAGAAAAACTAGAAACTTTAATGTGACGTTGTAAGTGCGTACTTATAGTATTGAAACGATTCTACAAATTCCTTCACCAATAAAAAACTCCCGGAGTAAAATAGATTATTAAAATTTACCCTTGGCTTTAGTAACTTCTTTTAGTATTTCTTCTACCGCCGCGTAAGCCTGTACCTCGGATTTCTTGTACAGTCGCCTCGCAGAACGGATTTCTTGCGGTGTGTAGCTAAAATGATGTACAGCGTTTTCAGATGAACAGACTTCTTCATTACACTACGAGCTTCATATGTGGCGGTCGGAGTACAACAGCGACGGATGCACCAATACCACTGCGATTTATAGATGACGCATCTGCCTATACATATGAGTTGGATATATTTTAATCGAGGGCGCGTTGTCATGTACTTTGCATTATTCACACATTAGCACCGCACATGCACTCGGTACACCGATTCGCAGTAGTACCTTAACGACCACCGCGGTTCTCGGTCTATGATTGGTCCCCTCCGCCGAGGAACAATTTTGTATGCAACTCAAATGCACATCACAATGATTTCGTATTTATAATTAAAATACGATAAAACACTAGCAAAACAAGAAACATTGTAAAAGACACGATAAATATATAGAAATAAACAAAGCATGAATTTCCTTACAACCAATCCCTACCCGGGTAATAAAAACACAACAATTCGGATTATTTAATTAACACACATAGTACAACAAAAACACAAAAGGATTCTTAACCTAGTCCATGTTATAAATTAAATAATACATTTATTCACAAATTATCGCTAAGAGCGCGGCTGTCCTTAACAGCTTCATTTCAATATCAAGTCCACGGAAAATTTTTTCATAGTTTAAATACAAATTCAAGATAAATTTTCATCATATTTTATTTACATTTAATTATAGTACATATAAGCCATTTTTTCGACAACTTGTAGTCATTTTGTAAGTAGTGACATATTCCCATTACTGTATAAATTTAGGGACTTCTGATCAAAAAAGTGCGACAAGGCAAGTTGACAGTCGCCTTTTGATGTTAACCTAACACTACCTAAAGAATTCTGAAGAGACCGAAACAGGTGAAAATTTGAGAGTGTAAGGTTAGGGTTCCCAACCAAACTTGCTCGATATTCACCAAGTGGTTAAAGACGTGTGTGGATCGGAGTTATCATGGTGAAGAACCACACACTTTCTGTTAGATTGATTCCGGCCGTTTTTTCTATACTTCTTGATGGTTTTGCCCAACGGTAAAAGTTTTAATGAATAATGTCCTTCCAATCCCATCACGTACAAAGCATAAGCTTATTGGGAGTTAATCCGAATATCGCTATAGTATTTAGAGCTTACTTGCTTTTTGAGCATGTTCTTGTGGTAAGTTATCCATTTCTCATCATGAGTGATCAATCTTTTCAAAAGCAGTTCAGTTTCAATAGAGAATCGCAAATCAGTATACAATTAATTAGATTTCTTTTAGTGAGCTCGTGTGCGGCTCAAATGTGGAGTTTTTTTGTATATCCAGGTTTATTCGAATGGGTTAAAACTGTTTGTGTTCAATCCTCCCAACTGTTCAGCTATATTGTAAGAACGAATATGCTGATCTTGCTCTTCTTTTTACAAAATGAAATCAACTTTATCCGTAACAGGTCGGCCAGAGCGAGATTCATCTTCGAAATCAAAATTACCGAACTGAAATCTTTCGAACCAGTTTTGTGTTACAATTACCGACACTACATTAGGTCCATAACGTCACAAATTTTTTTTCGCGGCTTGTGTTGCATTTTTTCCGTTTTTGTAATAAAACTACAAAATGTATAGAATTTTTACGTTAGATTCACTCATTTTGGTGGACAGAAAAACGATAGAAAAATGGCGGGGTACGGTTTTTACATTTTATTTTTCTTTTCCTAAAATATCATTTATAAATGGTATCAAAACTAACCTAATACATACACCAATACCAAAGAGATTTTATTAAAAATTTTACTTATATAATATTCGAAAAAACCTTTTACCTAATATTTACGTATTAAAATAGAAATCTAGAACATGACCGAAGTCAAAACGTAGTGCGACCAAAATGAGTGTGACCGAAATGATCGGAATGAGGTCAGAATTGATAACGGGATACGAATGTACAATGGGACCAGAACCTTAATCAACTTAGATCAAGATCAGGATAGCAGACAATACCGGAAACGCTATAGAAATCAAGAAACAAATCGGTATTGCAAGATGAAAGATTCCTTCTTCTATTCATGCGGGTGGAACCGCGGCCAATAGCTAGAGTTTGATATCCCCGGTTCAGATGATTTGCAATATTTTAAAATATAGCGTGAGGAATTTATGAGGAGTTCAATGTACTTTCTTGGACGTCTTCCACGCTTTATAACAAAATAAAACCGTGTAGTGACACCAGTGACCGCATCTCACGCTTATTTACGACTAAACTGTATCCTACTTACACGCGTTACACGGCCTAAAAGCCTACCGGAAGCGGGCGGCCCTCCGGCGACGCGACTTCCGGTTCAACCGGAAATCCCGGCGTGTACACGTGAGCGAGTGCCGGAAGCGGCGCGGCAAGAGGGGGACAGCGCTACTTCCGCACAATTATTATGTTTGGCAAGTGTTGTTTTCGTTTATCGGAGAGGGCGCATAACTTGCTAAGTGCATAAAGGGTCAAACCTTTACATATAATAAAACAGAACAGAGAAATGTCTATACGTTAAACACATTTGAGAAAAATTACACTGTGGCGTATTATAAACATTGACAGGATACGTTTCAATGGTTTTTAGAATTTTCGTCTGTCTGTGCATTAATCGAGAACTGTGCAAAAACTACTGATCAGAAAATTGATGAAATTTGGTATTGTGATAGATGTTTTCTTTACATTAAGTATATTTTTCATAACTGATCACAAATGGAACCGGGATAGAGGTCATACAAGGCATCAGTCGATAAAAGACATGTACGAATTCATTATATAGCCATGCGGGTGGAACACCGGCCGAAAGCCAGTAGATAATAACCGAAGTGTGCTGTTGTCTAAATTGTCTTAGGCTGTCTTTATATGCAAAGACACTTAATAAGTCGGCGACAAAGTTAATCAGACTAGTAAAGAATGCTCAAGAAAGCTTCGCTTTGGTGGCTATGGAGTTCCGTAGTGTATTATTTTAATTCAAATTGAAAATATCTTTATTTCTTACATCATAAAATAGCACTTGGAGTACGTCATATTTTTTTAACGAAATTACACTTTATCACGCGTTCGGAAGTCGGTTTTCCCTCAAGAAGAACAAGCAGGTTATTTGCATTTTCATTTGTTCACGTCCGGTTATGACGACGTGAAAAAATGTCTTTTAGCTTTGAATAATAAAAGAAACGTCAAGTGTAAACAGTACTATCCCATGAATATCTTTAACAAGACCAAATATGTCATATAGATAGACTGAAAAGAGAAAGGGACCAAAGATTGATCCCTGTTGTACACCTATGTGGACAGATTTTGATGATCTCAGCCTTTGACATTATTAATTATTTACGATTCGTATAAAACGGAGCAACCGTTTTGTTTTTATTTTTAAATGCACTGTTTTTATTGTCATCATTATGAGGGTAGAGTTATTAGGAAATAAATTTATCAAAGAATTTAATGACCGAATCAATCAAAGTTAAGTTAAACTTGCTTGACACTTTGAACAGCACATTAAGTCGTCGGTCTCGGGTTTTGCAACGAACACTAGAGATAGCGGTAGTTAGCATCTCGCACTAGGTTTGCTTGGAGAACTTCAATTCCAAACCTTTCATTCTGAAATAAAAATATGCGGAATACTGTATTTTAGGTAAGAGATGGTACAGATACAATACACCATCACTATTGCACTTTTCTCATACAACGAATTAATTCCGAACGTGGGTTTCTTTCAATGAAAGGTTTCTGTCTTAATCCATACGGTGGGCCGATGCTTGCTTAAAATTTCACTTGTAGATAAAGATTATAGTGAAATTTTACATACGCGGAACTGCCATACAAAATTGGAGCTACGTATAATTTAAGCACTTAAATCTGTTACAAATTCATATTTAAATATATATATATGTTAGAAAATGATTAATGCAAGCCAAGTCTCGACATCGTGTCTTCAGAGCTACAACTAGGCGCTCTTACCACTAAGCTATGTCGCTGTTGTTACTTTAGCCATTGTTGCTTTTTGTTAAAAAGCAAATGAATAAGGATAAAAAAATGAATAATGCATAATTTGTATTCAATACCGTCAAATTTGTTTTTCATTTAAAAGCATAAATTTCAAGCGTTCAAAACATCACGTTTTGTAACGTAACTGAAATCGCTCTGCCGTAAGTGGCTACGCATGTAATACAAAAAACTACCAACTTATTTATTTTCCAAACAAAATAAAGAATTTCTCGATATACACCTCACTTGAGTATACAGATATTGGAGTTATGATTTCTGTAACAAATAATGGACAAATAAGAGAAATGAAAACCAAAAACAGAAGACATTGTTTCTATATATATATATATATCCTTCATTTTAATTTTTTCATAGTTAGCACTATGAAAATATTAGTTGTTACATTCGATTTAGTGCATTCTTAGTGCATTCTCTTATATTCTCAACAAAATCTGTTTTGGAAGCTCCTTATTATTTACTTTTTAATACTAAGTGTACCTACTAGCTTTGTGAGTAAACTGTTGTGTCTCCGCCATAATTAGATTTCAGGCTTAGAATATAATTACTTAGTACTTTACTAACTTAATATAGTAATGTACTAAATAATTATCTCCTAAAATAATATACAATGAGGAAATTAAACCCAACACTAGTTACTAGCCGGAGTGATTAATATTTTCTAGTTTTTTTTGTATAGTACATAGTAGCTATCTTATTTCTATAGCATATTCGAGCGAGAAGAAAACGAGCAGACGGTACATCGAAGAGTAGATTCTCATCGTCATCCATGGAGATTCATAATCCCAGAGGAGTCACCAGTGCGTCGCCGGTCTTTTGAGAGAGAATAGGTTACCTAAAGGATGAAGATTGGGTTGATAGAAGAGGTGAGAGGGAGTGGACCAATGGAACTCACACTCACTGGACGAAATGTAACAACGAAACCCGCCACTTCACGTCCGTATTCTGTGATATTGTGGTTCTTCACCAGTTCTTGTGCTGGAGCCAAGTTAGCTACAGTATGGCTCTACCACACAAAATCTACTCGTAATACGCTAAACTTTTGTCATATGACGTCATGTATTAATTTTTATGTTTTTGTTTTATTGTGTTGATATTGAATTTGTTATTAAATTCAAAAGTAACTTCATCTAAAAAAGATATTTGCATCAAGTCGAACGATGACGTTAATCAGCTGCAGAATTGAGGTTGCACTGCTCTTTAGAACACTCCCATAGTGTAACACACTATAGGACATGCTCGGTCGAGCTGGCCGGTCACTAGCGTCGTCGACGATTCGAGATGCTCTTTGTATGCGTTAGTCTATAAACACATTGCGCGACCGGCAAACGAACCCCATCCTCGAGCGACAGATGCACGCACATCATCCGATTAACCACGGGGACGGTCCGCGTCGTAACGATCGCACAAACACAGCTCCGCTGTTGCCTAAACGTATTGCTTCAGCCGCGCCGCTACAATTTTCGCTGAAGCCGCCAGGTGGCGTCGGAGGCGGCCCGGAGAAAGAGCGATGTTGATAATTAAAATGTAATTAGGTGAGCTGTTACGGCATTTAGAAGGTTAAGCGAGTTCTCAACTTTCGGATATCTTCAAACAATGCAATAGTTAATTTTTTTTGTTTATTTGATAAACAACCCGATGCCATCATCATATTATATACCGAGATATGACAAACTCGTGGAAATTATATAAACTAGCAAATAATTATCGTATTACCCTAACTTGTGATAAATGGAAAAAGAAATCTTTAAAATGTCTGCAGGTTTTCTCTCAAACAGGTCATCCCTCGAACTTGTCGCAACTATACTTACCCATATGTTTTAAGCTTGCGAGTCAAAAAATAAGTAAGTTTTTGAATTGCAAGAGCAAGTACTTTTTTAATGACGCAGATTCGCCGCCTCGAATACGCCTTGCTCTCATTACCACTAAGTGCTCATCGAGTTGTCCGTGGCCAGATTGAAATGTGGTTAGGGTTCCATCGCCACATCACCATAGAGTTCCATCGAAAAATCTGAAATACGTTTGTATTTGCTGCAGTTCCTGGAACTGCTTGCTGTTTTCGAGCTCATTCAAAAATGTATCCAGCAGTTAATTGTTTTACTCTTCGATCTCAAAATATCAATTTTAGTAGTTTCTCGAGCTCTTCGAACTTATGAATATAGTTTCAATAAGTTTCGAATTCTATGAACTTTTATGAATTGTTGAGATCATTGAAAAACTTACATTTACTTAAAGAACCGGCCAAGCGCGTGTCGGGCCGGACGCAATTGTAGGGCTTCTTAGTTGCCCATCACATTGTGCGGACTTAAAAGGGGAATTTTATACAGTGAAGTAATTAACTGATTTTACCTAAAAACCTTTCCATTCTCTCTTTTAATGCGCGCGGTTTGCAAAATAGTATATTAGAGCTTAAACAATGTACGAAGGAGTACGGACTCGATTTAGTTTTAGTTCAGGAGACATTCCTGAAACCTGCTAGGCCAAAATCTTGTGCCCTACTCGGTTATGTACAACTACGTACGGACAGAACTGACGCTCCACTAGGTGGTACCGCCATTTACTATAAGCGTTCTCTACACTGCTGTCCTATCGATTTACCTACTCTTAGTAATATTGAAGCGACGGGATGTAGGCTTGCTATGACAGGTCACGGTACGCTTGTCATAGTATCGATCTACTTACCGCCATCGAAATCGTTGCTCCGGAGCGACTTAGAAGCCCTCCTTGCCTTAGGGGATTCCGTTATCCTCTTTGGTGATTTTAATAGCAAAAATAGAAAATGGGGTTGTGAAATCCCGAACACAAACGGCACGAACTTATACAAACTTTCGAAAGATTTAAAGTTTGAAATAATCGCGCCCCCCACGCCGACCCATTACCCAGATACACTAACTTCCAGGCCCTCCACCCTTGATTTAGCAGTCACCAAGGGGGTCTCCCTTTATTTACATTGCATCGAGGCACTTCACTGTCTCGATTCCGATCACCGTCCTGTTCTTCTGAGAATGGGACCTCCCGCCGGCGGGTTACCCAAACCTATGTCAAAAGTAACTGACTGGAAAGAGTGTCGACCGCGCTTGAGGAAATCGACACCCCGCGTTAAATAATATCCCGGACGTCATTCAAACGACGACGGACGAAATTGACAGTTCGATAGGGCTCTCTGCGTCACGCGTACCAACCACATTCAGAGCAAAGACGTGTGAGAGCTCGTATGTCAGAGGTTCCCTCATGGAAGACATCATCAAGCCTTTTGGAAACTTACCAAGGCTTTAAAATCGGAAGGGTATCTACCCACTCCACCGCTCAAAAAAGCCGATAGCTCCCTCGCGGTTGATGATGTGGAAAAAGCTGAATGCTTAGCAGACAGCTTAGAGCTCCAATGCTCCCACACGATTCCTCCCATTGACATTCACCATATCGCTCGAGTCGAGGAGGAGGTTCGTCATAAAACCTCCCTCGAACCCCGCGACGATCTATCTCCGGTTTCTCTTGACGAGGTTCAGAAACTCGTTAAGAACTTAAATGCCAAAAAGGCCCCGGGCCTGGACGGCATGAGCAATAAGGCTATTAAATGCTTTCCTATCACTCTTCTATCTCTGTTGGTCGCAATATTTAATGCGTGCCTTAAAAATTGTTACTTCCCTCCCGTCTGGAAGGAAGCCGTAGTCATCGGCATCCACAAGCCTGGGAAACCGCGCGATCTCCCAGCTAGTTATAGACCGATCAGTCTGCTGAGCGGTCTTGGCAAAATTTACGAAAAAATTCTCAAATCTCGTCTAAGCGAGTATCTATTCAGCAAAGGCCTTATAATTAATGAACAGTTTGGATTTCGCCCCCACCACTCTTGCCCCCAACAAGCCCTCCGCTTAGTGGAATACATTACGGAGGGCTTCAAAACTAAGAAAAGAACCGTAGCGGTCTTTTTTGATGTAGCCAAGGCCTTTGATAGAGTCTGGCACGCAGGCTTAATTTATAAATTATATCAAATGAATGTACCCGATCGTCTCATTCTTATCATTCATCATTACCTAACAGACAGACAATTCATGTTCAAACATGAAAATACGTACTCTACCAGGAGACCCATAAGAGCGGGAGTTCCTCAAGGCTCCACGCTCTCTCCCCTTCTGTACCCCGCGTACACAAACGATATACCGCGACCGTCGTCGGGCGTCCAGCTGGCGTTGTTTGCCGACGACACCGCCCTTTATCTGCGCGGCGCTACCGAGCGCAACATCGGTCCTCACCTCCAGAGGGCCATCGATGAGCTGGGTAGATGGTTTCAAATCTGGAGGATCGAGGTTAACCCGGACAAATCTGCGGCCATCTCCTTCATATATAGAAAAGGTAGGAGCTCTGTGGTGGTCGACAGAGGTACCCCCCCCCTCCGCATTTATAATGCACCTATTCCGTGGCAACATAATTACAAATATTTAGGTATCACGCTTGATAGGAACCTCCATTTTCGAGACCATATCAAGCGTGTTAGAAAAACAGCTATCTTCTACATGTCGCGCCTCAAAGGTATGATAGGTAGAGATAGCAAACTCTCTTTACGCAATAAGCGTACTATCTACTTAATGTGTATTAGGACGGTCATGACATACGCGTCTCCGGTCTTTGCTCATGCCGCTCCTAATAGACTAAAGAAACTTCAAACCTTGCAGAATAAATTCTGCAGATCAGCCACCAACGCACACTGGTGCGTTAAAAACTCAGTCTTGCATAGAGACTTAGATATCCCCTCCATTGCAAAATATATGAAGGACGCATCCGAGCGTTTCTCTATCGCGGAAACTCACTCCAACCCCCTCCTCTCCGCGGCGGTCTCATACGAGGCGCCGCCCCCTTATCACTTCATCCGTAGGCCACGGAATGCACTTACTGATCCGCCGGACGACTTCACAGCTGAAGTCGAAAGGCTGATCGAAATTAACAAACAAAATGACGATTAAATAGTCATTTACAGCTCCCTAAATAAGACCTAGTCATCTAGGTCATATCCGTGCTGATCTAGACCGTTCTTAGGTCTAGATTTCTAATGGGCCCATCCCGTGCTGGTGTCCCAGTGACTTCCTGTGCCGAGAGGATCCCCTTAAGGGATCCTCCACAAGGTAAGTCACGCGCCGCCAACACCCTCGCGTGTTGTCCGGCCGCGTAAGGTGAAGCTGAACAGACTCCCAGCTAACAGCATCGCCGATCCAGTTACGTTTTCTTCAGGGGGAATTTTTTAGTGGGTTTCAGTCCCACACTACCCACGCGTACGGGCGCGAGGGTGTGCAGGATAGACATTTTTTACACCCTCCTCGTCGCTAGAGGAAAACAAAAAAAAAAAAACTGATTTTACGACTTAAATGCTAATAACATATAAAACTTAGTCTACATAGAATAGCTGTAAAGATGTTGTGGTTTGATATTTCACTAATTTTACATAATTCGTAAACTTATATTTGCTACTTATTTTACACAACCAATAGCGTCATCTAAGAATGTAATTTTCAGACACAATATCTCCTCCAAAAACATTACCCAAGTAGCACATGCTTTTTGGTTTTTCGGTATCTGAAAAAAAAAATTAAGGGTTCGTTTATAAACATCTTATATACATATATATACGTCTCGTATCGCGATATTTGTCAGCGATAAATTCCGAAACTGCTTAAACTCAAACTCAAACACAAATTTTAATTTTCCTGGACGCCCGCCCCTCGATCGGCATAAGGCGGATTGAAATATTATTCACCAAGGCGCATTTAAGTTCATTATTACACTACAACATTAAAACATCAACATTATGTAAAATTATATCGATAGCGGTATCAAAATCGAAAACGGGACCGGGAGCGAGATTGAGGTTGAGATTGACGTCGACCGATACAAAAGACGAAGGAATTCACTCTGCATATGCGCCGTAGATTCCGGATCTATGAGCATCAACTATATAGACAAGCCGCCCACGAAGAAGGGCAGAACGACGTCTGCCGGGCCAGCTAGTGTGTATACGTAGAGTTAATGAGACTATAATATACGGATGGACTTACCTGAGGCCTTCACATAGAAAACTTCTGTATTATTGTCTCGTTCTTCTGTCTGTCCATTCGTCAATTATTATATCAAACACACTAATACATATTTATTGTCAGCGGATCATCGCGGTAATATCAAATTGAAGTACATCCAAATTAAAACAAGAAAGAAGTAGAAAAATTTAATTAGGTACCTATCTATCATAAAAATGGATATATGTATTTAAAATAGTTGTTTTAACTGATATGGTCATGAAATATTTTGCATGAAAAATGTATTTTTCGTGATTGACTTAATTGTTACCTATCACAAATTAAATCGAAATTAAGCATTAAATTTAAACAAAGGGAAGCTGACGATCAAGGTCAATAGTAATCTGAAGTTGGCATACTAAAAAAAAAATTATGCAATTAAAATTTAAATTATATGATTATATTGATGTTGTTTCTTAGCCACCTGAAAGTATGATAGAAGGTTTAAGTGATTTTTATAAATAGATAATGTATACATATATATAATGTTTGTTTAATTTGGAAACAATATTTTTAAACCCTGTTCGTATACCTTATAAAAATTCTCTCAAAGTTAACTTTAATTTTTCTTCAAAGTATAATACATTATTTGAGAATAAAATAAATCAAATATTATTTCCAAATGTAACATACTCATACACACAGAAATACATAGACTGGAATAAAATAAAGAAATTGTATATTTATACAATACATTTTTTATTTAAGTCACATAATACAAGATTAAAATTAAAACAAAACTGTTAATGAAAAATATTAAAAATAATTTCAATTTTCGCTTTCAATTGTGAATAAACGTGTCGATCAAAAAGTCATGGCACTTTAAAAACCTGCCGATGTTTCGAATAGGATCTGAACGCGTGAAGCCGGCTATCAGTAGATTATAACAAATCTATACATTCTGAGATGTTTTTCTGGCGTTCAATAAGATATATCAAACTTGGCACAAACAATTGACATTGGCGAAGCGTCGAGCAATTCCCTTCGGTCGCCGCGCCCCCTGCACTCGCCTTTGCAGGCGGGTGCGCCCCGCACGCGGGTGCCGATGTGCATATGGTCTTGTGCGTTTTGTGGCGATGAGACGAACATCAAAGACGTGAAGCAGACCAGTGGCGAAAGCGAACGCCAACCCTAAACCATTATCACGACAAACGAGAAGACAAGCAGAATTTACAAGTCACGTCAGTACTTGCTGATGCTTCGCAGGACGCGAACTTCGACTGTAGTCGTTGTTCATGTTTCCGGTGTTCATATATTATTGTAAAAATTTAATGCATTAGTAAAAAGGTTTTTATTGACACCTGAATATAAATTATGGGTAAATGAGAAAAATTTGGCATTTTTAATAAAGAAAAATTGTTTATGTTCTTTAGCATGATTTGATGATGGTCAAACCGGGTTAGTTTTATCGTTGCATGCGATTTTGCTGACAATTTCTATAGTTTTTCAATATTACATAGGTACCCTAAATAGTTTTTGATATGAACTTAATCTTTGTCCCTCTGAAAAGTCTTTTATCTGTCAACCACAATACCTTCGAAATCGGTTAAGCCTTTTGTAAATTAGAACGACAAACAGAAACACTGAATTGCATATTTAGTTTCAAATTAAAAATATTTTTATTTAATAGGTCATTAAATGTTACTTGAAATATCTCAAAATCTATATATATAAAGAAGGATGTGTATATTATGAAATCGATAGACTCAGAAACTATTTGACCGATCATTATGGAAATTGGTATGTATATGTATTTTTTTACTGAGAAGGTTTTTATGCTATCCCCATTGACGTAGCTCGCCACCAGGCGGAGCTCCGCTGTATCGACTTTTCCTTCCTTCAATCGATTATCATAAAAATCATCATGTATATATATTTTTTTACGGAGAAAATGATTATGCTATCCCCATTGACGTGACTCACCGCCAGGTGGCGCTGCAATGTACCGACTTCCGTATCGTTTAACTGATTGTTATGAAAATTAGTATGTACATGTTACCGCATCACACAAACGGCTAAACGGATTTTGATAAAAAATTCACAGTTTCTTAGTTTGGGATCCCACTTAGCATCTAAGCTATGTATGTATCATCTGATTTGGTTGTGTAGAACCAGATATACAGTTTAATCTCAAAATAATAGAGAGGTCATTTAAAATGATCGTGTGGGAAAAATATGAATAAACGCCACGAACGCTTCTAAAACGGTCTAAATATCGTAGTCCACGCGGGCGGAGCTGCGGGCAAAAGCTAGTATTTTGTGAATTTACAATTTGCTTTTTGCTTTACGGCTTTCTGGTAAGGAATTTAAGGTGATTTTTTTTTTGTTTTATCACATATATCCGCAATAAACACTACAAAAGTAGATACGCGGTTATAATTATGGATATTGGTCCTCTAAATATTCGGATATTGTAAAACACAGTTTTTAATGAGTATTTGTTTAAAAATTGTTTTAAGTTTGTATAAGGGCAATCTCGTATATCCAGAGGTACCTAATTAACGTGCGCCTGCCTTTGCGCAGTCGACTAATACAGTTTATTTTTATTTCTCAAACCAAGGTTCTATCGATCATATTATCTTTTTGAAGTTATACTTCTTTTGGCACGTTTGGATGAGAGTGAATTTGTGAGCTGCGCGCGCACAAACGACATGATGAAGTTAGCCACAGAATAGAAATAATATCAACACTGAATATAGTTACAATACTGAGTGTTCATACTACATAGTACATAGTACAGAGTGTTCATGCTATATATTACATAGTACTTATATTCATAACCCAGTTCTTGCAAAATATAGTATTCATATGAATAATCAATTTTGAGTATTAATTTTCTATAATTATTATTTTTGTTCAATTTATTATATATATAAACATTATTTGTAAACTTTTAACATTGTGTTGTGAAAAATTGTGAAAATTTGAAGTGTTTTAAATATTAGAGGTTAACCATGTAAGTATAATATATAGATATATTTCTAACGAACTTATTATTTTCTAACAAATAATTGAATAATAAGTACACACACTTTTTTAAATGTATTTGACTCATTCACATAATGAATAATGATTATATATTTGTACTGTATTGTTATATTGTTACGTTAATAAAACATTTTCAATTAAACAAAATCGTTTTGATTGATTTTAATATTTATTGTCGATTACTACTGCATTTGAGTTATTTTAAATATTATTCATACGCCAAAGAAGTATAACTTCTAACGCGTGTACATAAGTACACACACTCTTTTTTTATGTTTATATATTTTTCACATATAATAGTTTTTCATATATAAACGATAATTAAAATGTGCGAATAACGATATAAACTTAGAGAAAAAAGAATTTATTTCGAAATCATAGACTTCAAATTTTATGTGTACATAACGATACATTAACAAAACATCAGTTATTTAAACAACTTATTGTGTATTTACTTATAATATGAGTGCTGACGTACGTATACAAGCAGGTGTGCTTGGCTTGCCTTGAAATTGGGTGTTTTCTTTCATATTCAATTTGTAACGTACATATTACATATTTAATATGAAATGCTAAATAATAAATGTTCTAATAACAATTCCCCATGTATATAACAAAAAATGGACTGTTTTTTACTCGGGCATCAGTTAAGAAGTACTGAACGTATCGGCATGAAACTTTATCCATTGGACGCGAAACTGTTTGTAGATAATTTTGAGCTAATTATCCTTTAAACTCCATACACCATTCACAACTACCATTTTAATTTACTTTCATAACCTACAAGCAAAGCAGAAGGTTGATGGGTAATACAATTCAATATGATCTTGTTACAGAGGTTTTGAGTTTTAACTCAGATAAAAGCATTCAAATAGAACAGAAAAAGTGGCCTATTCCTTTTCTGTTGATTTCTGATTGTAGTGGCGTATGGAGCCGTACATATTTTACAAATGCAAACACCATAATTAATTATATCAAAAAAGATATCCGAACGAAAACATTTACGTAGTTATATATAATTAAATGAACTGAGGAATACGCATATTGACATATTTCTTCAATTTTTTCCAAATCGGTTAATCACATAATAGAAAAGCAAATTGTATCCGAGAATTGAAGGAAAAATTCATCAAAAAAGTGAAGTTATTGTCTCATGAAAACAGGCAAATTTAAATTACGAGTGGCCTGCGAATGATCTATGAATTAAAAATAGACATAATATAACATTGTATCTTTTATAACTCACTGATGAAAAACTTAGTACTAGAACAATAAACTCTTATTGCCTAGAGCCCGGATTGAATCCTAAATATGCATACGAACTTTACCAAACATAAATACACTTGTCAACATATATATAAATTAACCCACAATGTAAGCAAAAATAATTTATGTTTAAATATATTTATGAAAAGTCTAACTGTGGTTAACTGGAGATCTGTCCGGTTAGGTTCAACTAACCGTGAAACGCGGGACCAAGTGTATCTTCTCCGGTTACCGCATGTCGGAAACAATGCCGTGAAGTTACAGAACAGGAAGTCGCAATGCTCACACAATTTATTTTGCTTAACCTGTCAAATTATTTATTAACTTTTTATTTTAGTACATCAAACTCATTCCGTTTTATGATAGTTGTATATGTGCACAAAATTTAATGCATATTATTGTATACATGTTTGTATACATTTAACAATACGTACATACCAAAAACAGCGAAGGTACAGTCTGCTTGTTGCTGTCGCGTGACGATAATTTTTCCCACCCTTTGTCCGTAGAGGTCGTCTGTGTAGCGTGTTTTTGAGTACTAATTTTATTATGATTACACATTGCACTTGTTCGTATAAATTACTTTGAGGGTTGAACACGGTCTGCGTGAAGTTGAATACGGATAAGCGGACGGTGTCATGCCGTACTGCGTAATTAATTTAGCCGATAACATTCATTGACGTGAGATTTGAAAATATTACTTGTAATTATGCGCACGCACCCATAAAAAGATAAAGGTCTACGTATACATATGTTTTTGTATATAAATACCTGACGTTCACGTGTATATTTAACTTCCCAACACAAACGTACGCGCGCGGACATGCAAATTTATACACACATTTATTAGTACAGCCTGTTTTTTATTTTACTTATTTATCGACCTTAACGAGCTCAGTGATTAAAAGCGTTGCTTTTTAACCAAAAAGCATCGGGTTCGATTCTGACCGTGGACGAACCGACCGATGAATATTAGACTTAAGTCAAATGATACTACCTGCTGCGTGCCTTGGAGATCCCGGCAAGCCTTGGATCCTTCGTATTGTCATTACATTGATGACAACGATAGTGAGCAATCCTTAACCCACACTAGGCCAGCGTGGGGGGCTTAAATTCCAAATCCATCAATTTAAAAGGAAAACTTTGTTGAAGAGCATATCGTAGCAGCGGAACGATTGGAATTTCGCAATAAATTCAAAATACTGATCCTAAATTCACGAGCACATTCATTTGTATTATAATATTACTATAGAATACCTGATCATCTGTCACAATATTATGTCATTTGACTATCGTCATTGTCCTTAGTGGTTGCAAGGTTAACTTATTATTGTGTTCTACCAAAATCGGAGTTCGCGGATTGAGATAAGGAAAGCAAACACTAACACAAATATAAGATATGTATTGAAATATATTATTGCACAGAAACGCACTGTGGAACCATAGAAGAATTTTCACTAATCGTACTTTATTTAACGCGCCAGTGGTTAAACTAAGACAACTGCCAAGGCCCATATTTCAATATATACACCCATGAAAAACTGCTCCCGGAAAAGTGTTCAATCGTAAGCAAACTCAGATTTTTGACAACAGTCTGATATATCAAAATCATTGAAAAGTTATTATTAAATATTAAAAAACCACGCTTACATTATTCGACATAAATAAAGGGAGTACTATTGGTAGTAATTGTTGGCAGAGATATTATTCTGTTATTTATATATTCATGTTACTAGTAGAAGTTACAATAATATGAATAATTCATAATAAAGTACATAAAACTGACGAATACTTTAGTACCAGATTATGACGAATATTTTAGAAATTGCCCGACAGTTACTGTGGTTCGATCTTGTATACACATGTATATACTTCACAGTCTAGCGGATTTTGTTCAAACGCATATTTGTTACAATTTTATAATAGTACAAATTTACGTATACTAATTTACCCTCATTGACATCTTCTTATTTAATTGTAACGTTTATAATATGCTGATATTAGATTTTCTAGTTTAATTTCTACCCAATTTACCTAGGATAAGAACACATCTGTGCCTTTCACAGCGATAAATCTTTATTATTTTGCCTCGTATGCATTCTCACGAAAGGATTTTTCAATTTGATCGCACCTATGATTTCATCCGATGTAATTATTCGATGCGTCGCCATGGTATTAGGCAACCGCAGCATAAACATCAATAATGGTACAACGATTCTAAAAAATCTTCATTATTAGAATACTACACTCTCATTCAATAATGTATATTGTATTTTCTTGAGAGTTGCTTCATAATTATATTTTACAATTATTTAATTTCAGCATTCAATAGTAACAAATATATGGAGATACAAAACCATATGGGTTTCACAACATAGATTTAACGCTTCGTCCACGCCGGTGGAGCCGCGCGCGAAAGCTAGTTCATCGTATTCATTTGCATTCAGAAACAAAGTGATGTCTGTATGTACATTACGCCGTCCGATGTCTTAATAAGAAAAAGGCTGCGCGGGGTATGAATTTTGTATATTTCGACGCGGACAACTCGTAATTTTAAATAATGTGATCGGTGTCGAGAAGAAAAAAAAAAAGCGACAATTTGCATGAGACGATCTCGGAGTTTTGTCGGCGACGATATTTTTTATGAGAGTCATTTATTAGCGACTATAAAAAGGGCGTAAAAAGCAAACAAGATTCCGCATGTTTTATAATCGGTGCGCCGTACGGGCTTCGCTTAGCGAATGTTTTTTAAGTAGTGAAAAACAAAGACGGTGCTCACAATATATATACATACAATATATATGTACATACATACATACAATATATATGCATATAATATTTATTTCCTATTCACATAATCATCTCGAGCATATGTGTAATTATATATACGCCACAAATACTGTGAACGCGAAAATTTTTGAGGATATATGGTTATCTGTTACGCTTTCACGCAAAAACTATTCGAAGGATTTCAATGAAACATCACACTATTATAGCTGACATATAGCACAATCACATAGCTCATAATTTACAGATATATTGGCTTTTTGTGCGGCTTTGCCCGCGAGAACTTAGTAAATGTACTATCGGTATATATATCGATATCGAAATAGGAATCAAGATCGATATCACAATCATAGTCGACGGTGTGACTGCTCGATGTAAAAAACGAAAGAATACATTCTGTGTCTACGCGGGCGAAAGTTAGTGTAATATAAAAATCAACAATTCTTTATGTCACTTACAAACTCGAATAGCGCTGGAGTGAGCTTAAATTTTCGGTTTATGTTAGAAAAGAATTCGAATCTGAAATATGTTTATTGTTAAAACGGTTTAGAAAATTATTTAAACAAATTTCAATAGATGGCGTTATCTACTATTATCATGAAAACTCCGATTAATGAAGTTATGTGCAACTAATACGCAAACTCGTTCAGTTGAACAATTATTATTGTTTATTTTTTGTAGTATTTTTATAAAGGAAACGAGTTTGCAAACCTCCGGAGAGTAGGTTATTACCGATGCCCATGGACATTTCCAACCCCATGAGAGTCACTAGTGTGTCTCGGCCGTTTAGGAAAGAATAAGATGAGGAAAGAAGAAAGAAGAGGGAATGAATTATTGGAATTATGATGAAGGAATGGAATATCTAATGGAGGCGAATATAAGCCACCGGAACTTTCAATCTCTGGACAAACCGCAAGAGGGTAAATTACAATTATCTAATCTAACGGCTGTGTTCACCAAGAGAAAAGCAGCTAATCGTAAACGTAAAGTGTATGATATCACAATTACCATTATACTAGAATTATCGTTATCTGTCACATCACTATCAATATCTGTCATGTACTATAATCGTAAACAAAATCTTAAGTTTATATTTACGATTTGGTGTATTTTATCATTTGATTCAACAATGTAAGACCAAATCAAAACGTTTAATAAAAAAATCTCCATTTTACAATTTACTATTAACATATCAAAAATGATTGACAGGGCGATATTAATAAGATTTCGAGGTTTACAGAAATAAAATATATTAAAATAACATTGTAAATAAATTAAGTGTCTATTCGACAAATGAAACGTTTTTTCAAATTCCTTCACAGTTTCAAACTAATTTCACTTGCAGTGTAAAATTTCTAAAGCCGACTCACTGAACATAAAAAAAATCTCAAACCTACCCGCCCGCTCCTGTCAATTACTGCGCGTGCCGGCGCATGCAAAGAGGGGCAAAAGAAAACGGTCAAGTGCGTGCGCATAGCGCGCAAAGGTTCCGCATAGATATGGAGGCGTAGACTTCGGACTGCATTTGACACGGGATACCGCGGCGCGCCACAGCTTCGTTCGACATTGAATCTAAACGAGAGAATTTTGGAAATGAAATATAAGAAAAATTATCGGACTTGCCCGTCACGTTTTTCCGTCACGTCTACAGATGTGTATGTGTGACACATGAGTGTAACAAAAGTGGTAGATATACAGTTTAGTAGGACTGCTGTAGGAGAGCGCGTAGAAAGAAAAAAGCACATAATAATTTAAGCATCAAACAAAATCTCTGTACACTGACTTTTGCTTGAGATTTAATTCGCGTGGACAAACACAAGATAACTTTATAACTAGTGTACTTAAAAATACTAAATCAAAACACAGACCAAACTGTATTAAGGAATAGAAAATATTAATTTATTTTGTCTAAGTTTTCCTTAACTTTCTTTTTATCCTGAACTTTATACGTTTGGTAAAATTATAAATTATCTTCGTTATCACCTTACAAGCATTCAAAGACGAATTTCAGATTCTGACAAGGGCTTACGTGATAGTTGTCAGATCTTTTTAATTTTTGTATGCTTGTTCGTAGGCCGGTTTGCATACGCGTCAAGTGAAAACTGCTTCGTGTATTAAAACGGCATTTTATGTAAACATTAAGCTTCTTATAGACTACCCATGACATTTTCTGGGAGTAAACGAGTATGCGAACCACCAGAGGGTAAGTGCTCACCGCCGCCCACGAACATTCAAATCCAGAGGAGTCGCCGGTGCGTTGCCTGTCTTTTGAATAGGAACAGGATACCTGAAGAAATATGCTGATGGATAACTGCATACATAAACACGAAACATGCGAAATAGAAATGCGAACATGAGAACGCAATATATTTAACATTTACGCAGGAGGAGCTGCGAGCAAACCGTCGCTATATATTTTAATTACTCCCTCATTTTTATATAATAATATAACAATTTGCTGGCAGAGCCATCTATGAGTGTTAGTGGTAAAAGCGATATTCAAAAACGTAATTTATTTGCCATTGGCAGTTTTGAGTATTCGTATGGTTTAAAATTTGATTTATTAAATTCGTATTTTCATACAGTTTACGGTAAAAAGCAACTGCAACTAGCAAAAGAGTTTAGCTCAATCTCCATCCATTTCTAGACGGAAGACCATCAACATTACAAACATCGTCTCTGATGATTAATCCTGAGAAAACTCTAATTAACTTCACGCAATAGGGTGGTGCAAAAAACAAGTCTTTGCAACGATTCGGCAACCGATGATGACGACATGTCCCCTGTATAATTCTCGAATACATTCTAAATAGATTTCATTTAACACCCTCTCGCACGGAACCCTGAAAATCGCAGCGGCCACCAAAAAGGCGTGGCGTAGCGAGCGGCAGCCAGCAGGAGCAAAATAACCCACAGCGGCCGCAGTTAAAGGCACATCGATACTGCAGCGAACAGCGTCATGTCGGAAACGGATTTGTATTGTTTAATCCCCGCAAGGTTTTATGCTAAATAAATTATTTTTATACGTTAAATCCATTTTAAAATAAAGTGACAGTCAAAATAAAATAAATGATTGTAGCAGATCCGTGCTGTGGTCACCTTAGCTGCGTCACGAAAATGGGCCGAGTCCGCTGATAAGATACCGCACTCACGGAATACAAACGTGAATGAACAGATTCCGTTGTTGTATTTCCTCCAGTGCGCAGGAGTTCCGGTGCCTTACTCTCCTCCTCCATCACTCCACTCTCTCATCAGTCAACCCACTACCCCCTCCATCAGATGTCTTATTTCCACCCAAGAGGCTGGCAACGCACTGGTGATTCCGCTGGAGTTGTGAATGTCCATGGGTAACTGTGACTATCTGCTTCTACGTGGCTCAGATGTTTGTTTCTCTTCGATCTGCCGTAAAAAAAAAACTTATACTTTTTTGTAACTTGGCGAAAATCTACTCAAAATATTCACGCTAGACTAACTACTCACCCCTCACGTCATAGATAAGTGCTAGATCAGTGAATAATTGTGGTATTTATAAACAGATCACTGATTCTTTTTATATTTATTTACAAGAAGATTAACATCAATCAATAATATTTACAAAATATGTAATTTTTAATTGTATGTTCGTATCATCCCACTAAAAAGACATAGCTTATAATTACAAACTGAATTTCTTGGAATTTAAGCCCGTCACGCTGGTCCAATCCGGACCGAGGACTGGTCGTACTAGGACGTCGTCACCACATTGGTGACGACAAGCTTTCCAAACAAGCGCATGAAGTAAGTGGTATTTTAATTCGAATTAGGTAACAATTCATAGGTAAATTTATTCGTTGCCAACATCAAACCTTCTTTTAACCATTTGATCAGCACCGCGCAAAAGACATTTATGATAGCTTATATATATATATATATATATATATATATATATATATATATATATATATATGAATTTATTCATTATTGTTTATTAGTATTACAAATGGCAGTTTTAATCATTAATTTATTTCTGTCATTTTTCCAACGCTAAAATTTTTAGTGATGAATAAAACATTTCTGAAACTTAAAATAAGTAAGTCAGCCGTTATGCATACATAACTCAATTGCTTATAAACAAGTCACACTTGGATGGCTTCTCTTTAATATAATGCACCGGTTTACGCTATAGAAAGGTGAACATTTGATATTTTTCAGACTTGTTTAAAGTTATCTGCATCCCAAATTTTATTTCATTTTAGTCTATGCGTAATAAAGTTTACATATACCGTATAAGGCGCTACCGAAATGTGACGTCAGCGTAAATTATTGTGATTTGAAAACAAAGGGTTAACAACCTTATTTTTTCAAACATAGTTATATCACCTACATTATAGATTATGTACATCGATAATAATGAAAAAAAAACCTGTAAGACAGTTGAGCCTTCAGGCCATCTCTAAAACTTCCCGCTAGGATATTTATGGATGTGTTTTTGTACTCGTTGATTGCAAAATTGTAATCTCAAAGCTCAGGGACATCTTTATGGTTTTCGAGCTCAAAGATTCGAAAAACAGTTGACCTTATAGGGCATTCCTGAAACTTTTAGGTACTCTCAAGATCGTAAAAGGTTTTTTTTTTATTAACAAATTACGATATCTATTGAACGCGTTGTTCTATGTTGATCTGCTTTGTGACATTCAACACAGTTTGTTAAGGAAAGAAAAGTGACGGGTATCCGTCCAACATATTTGATACCGAACACACCATGTTATATATCACACATCAATCTAACAATAACTTCTAAAGTTATTTTGTAAAACACTTTTTTTTTCAATTTTTCGTTAACAATGTCTCTTGAACATTTTTTGAAGAAACTAGCTGGCCAGAATTTAGAATTTCCTTGGAATGACTTAAAATTATTCTAAAAAAACACTTTTTTTTTTTCTTAATTTCTGCCCAACAATTTCTTTTAGACAAGTCAACTAATTTTGATGCATTTAGCAATGATCAACGTTGTTATTGAAACGCAACAACTGTACAGGCATAGATATAGTTTGGTAGTTATCGGTAAAGCAATTTAGAAAACATTGTAAAACAAAACATTTTTTGAATAATTTTTCTCCGATGATATTTCATGAAAGACTCAACCATTTTAATGTAACTTACTGCTGTCGATGCACCTGTTTTGGGGGAAGAGCTGGTTATTGTTAATTTGATCCCTTTCATACAATGCAAACTATGTTTCTATAAGTCAAACCGTTCAACAATTATGAAAGGCTAACACGAACACGCGCATACGCACACATGTAGAGGTCGTAATAGATTTTTAGGGCCCAAAAAACGTCAAGATCTGATGAAAATTCGATTTCCGGAAATCAGACTGAAAACAGTGATTTCCCAATTTTATGAAAATTTTTCATTTATATTGGTGGGAATTCAAAAACAATATACATTGCAGGACGCTCCGCAAACATGAAATATCGAAATTAATGGACGCTAATATGAATAAATAGTTAAAAAAAATATATTTAATAGATTTGGGACAAAACAAGTAGTTAATAATATCACTGATTTCAAATCTTTTCGTACTTAATAAAAATTCTTTTGCTTTTGCCTTTTTCTATAAAAGTGCAAAAAAAAGCTCTAGAAGTCATCCGTTAATCATTCGACAAAATAAAGTTATAAATATTTGAAGACGTAAACTAAGACTAGAATCTGTGTAAGCTTTTCGTATTTGTAAGCAAATTTAGTTTCTAAGTTATTAGAATGACAGCATCAAAGACACTTGTAATGGTAAATTTCATTATATAAAACATTTTAGCATCGGCCGGTCGGGAGTCTGTCTTTCTGTTATCATTTCAAGGGTGCATCTCGAATCCCAGACGAGACCCGTCAATGCGTAATGACGTATTTAATAAAAACTACGGTCGGCGAACATGACGGCAATCGTGGCGTCATGCCGTTCTCTGTCACGGCATACGCGTCGTTCTGGCCTTCGAGGCGTGCCAATTTCGCAATACATAGATAAATCGCCGCTACTCCGCGTAGCGCACCTGTCCTTATCGACAAATATCGTCGGATTCTTCCAAGGAAATCGTTATGAAAAAAAAAAACCGAACAGACTCGATGTTCCCGCCTTTGAATGGCGAAACAAAATTAATTCCCCGAAGAACTCTAAAGTTGAAATTAATTATTTTGCCGGCCCTGGATACGGAACGTAGATAAATTGTTGTTTCAGTTGTCGGACGTGGCCATTGTTTTCGGATTTTTGCCTATCTAAATATTTTTTTTTTTTTTTGCTTAAAAGCTATGAATTCACAGTTATTTCGATTATGTTGCTTAATCATACACCTAAAGCATCATTTTAGGTACATTCATAAATTGTAAACACACAATCGGCTAGGTGGCTCCTAATATAAAATGCGTTTCTAGAGAGCAATCCTTACAAAAATTTTAATAAAAGTGTAAATCCATAAAAAAAATATTAAATTTTACATGTAGTTATTAAGGATTTACGCCATACCTCAGCTCTCTGTTTGTGTATAATCGACTATACAAAATATACGTATCTCACTTTTAATTATTCTTAAAATAATTTCATTTGTCTCTTTTCAAACGTACGCTTTATTTTAATGCATTCATATTATGTCAAAATCAAATATTAACTCTTAGATTTCATAATGAGCGACAGAGGTAAAATGAAATCAAAGGTTATTAAAAATATGTAGACCGATCATTCATTTTTTTTAATTCATAAACAAATAATTACTCATCAAATTTTTGTATCAATTATTATAGTAACGCTAAATATCGAAAATTGCTACGATTTTTTGATTCTATATTTTATAATACACTGCTATTGTGTATGGTTAATACGTCTAAAAAGTCATGCCCTGTAAAGCAACAAATACAATATCGTTAAGTGTCGAAATTATTCACTTAAAAATTGTAATTACTAATCATCAATCCCGATTCGCACTTAACCGCATTTGATCTATAATTACGCAAAACGAACAAGTTATCAGAAAAATTAAGCATTTAACTAGTATTGTACGCTAAAAAAGGGTTTGTTCGAGCACTCACCTTTTGTTGAACATTTAAAATTGGTGTAATGTAAGACGATATTGTTTACTGTGGAGTTAAGGCACTGCGCGGCAATGAGCTGTGATTTCAGTGTTTACGAAACGAAGATGCTGGAGGGCCTGAAGTAGCTTAAGTTTTATTTGGCTGCAAAATATAACATTACGAGGATCGGCGTCGGCGCAGTGGAAAGATATACAGAGCAGCATTCGAACATATTTTTTAATGTGAAACTTATTCAACCATTGCAAAAGGACAATGGAATCGAACGTTTTGTAATAGATCGGTGGATCTAAAAATGACAGAGGGTGAGATTTCTTGCTATTATTGGTAGGACCATCAATTTTCACGTTCTTAAGTGGTCAATATTTTTACTTTCTCTATCGTCAGTGGGTGAGGCTCAACCTACAAGGATATTGAACAAGCGATTGTTCAACATCTTTGTAGGCTGTTGAACAATTGCAACATTCAAGATTAAGAACGCTAGTGAGACATTATTTTTTAATATGCCCCGGCGGGTTTGTTCGCGAACACCGCAGACACAAGTTTGTTCAATGGCAACGTTGTGCGCGATACGAAAGTGGCGCAAAATGAAAAGATAGACGAAAAGTTTTCCTTATCTTGCTAAACGGCAATCCAATACTTTTTTATCGTTAAAAATATTTAACCGCACAATATTCTCGATGTGTATTTATTACATATCATAAGGTGAACTTTGTTTTATTTTAGTATGGATTACTGATGTAATCTAATCGACTTATATTTTTTTATTTGTGTCACCATCATCTTATTCAATTTTCGTGAATATACTTCAATGCACCCTACGAATTTTATTGATTTTCAAATTGCTTTCATTCACATCATTGTATAATCGCCCTAGTGATGTATCCCTTTACTTTATCTAGATTTTTTTAAAGACAACTAATTATAACCGATATGAAATAGGTATCTGTAAATATCTGTAAACAACATCATAATTATGATCTCTTTTAATAGAAAATTTCACAAACTTATTTTCAAAGAAACACCTGAAGTGTTTGATGAAAAATTATATCATATCGCACCATATCTTGATTCTAAAACTAATTACAGAAGTAACTACTTCAATATCTCCAAAAACAGTTCACACAATATAAACAATAATATATAAATTCTCAGTAATAATATCGCTTGAAAAATATTGTTCTTTTGCATTTTTATCATCATTATCATCATCTATAAATACGTATCGTGTATAAATAACGTTAAATAAACATTACAATATTACAATAATTTTCTAAAGTTCAATACTTTATACATAATTTCTTTTGTAAGAATTTATGATTAAATAAAAAAAAATGATAAGTGAATATTATTAATGATAATATTTTAAAGAAAAAAAAAATTTTTTTTCTATTTCTCCCTGTTCAAAAGGGGAAAACTCATTATTATTAAATCTCACTTACGACTGCTATGTCGAAAGCCTACGGCTTTGATGCCTTCGTCTAAATGCAGTCGGTCCGGCATGGAGACGCCGTTGGCGCATGACTGCTTTATGGATACCTTATGAGTCGGCACTCCAGCGTAAAAGATCACGTGAAGTTTGCAGTGCGGACTGAAACTTCAAAAGGGACTCTGGGAGGCACGGAAAGCGCGCTGGATTGATGACCATCAGAGATAGTAATGGATGGGGGGAAACCCTACTCCTCGTCTATAACCATCTCATTTGCTTCCAAAAACTTTTGGACCTCGACGGTGAGATGGTCAGTTGGGTTTAATAGTATATACCATGGTCTTCTACAGAAATTATGCGAAGGAGGTGGCTCGTATAATACGGCCGAAGCAATTAATGGATTAGGACGGTTTCTCGCTATATCGAAGAATCGCTCTCATGCGTCCTTCATAGATTTGGAGATAGTTGGGAGGCCCTAGGTCCCGGTGAAACACAGAGTTTTTGACATACCATAGTGCGTCAGCTGCTCTCCTATAGAATTTGTTCAGCACTACTTGCAATTCATATAATATATCAGGCTTTACATGAGCAAATACTGGACTCGCGTATGTCATGACAGGTCTCATACACGTCGTGTATATTATACGCTTGTTGCTTAATGACATTTTACTTTTCCTACGTATCATACCGTATAAACGGGATAGGTAAAATAAAGCTAATTTCCAAACACGAGCGATGTGATCTTTAAAGTAAAGATGTCTATCGATCGTGATACTTACATATTTATAATTGTATTACCACAGAATTGGTTGGTTTAAAATACGTAGGTGGGATATATTTACTGGTACTGGAATGCTGATTTATCTGGGTTTACTTCTATTCTCCAGAGTCGGAACCATTGTGTCAGCTCATCAATGGCTCTCTGTAACCGCGGAAGAATGTTCCGGAGGCAATTTGAACGCAGAAAAAGCGCAGTTTCGTCTGCGAAAAGCGCGAGTTGGACGCCTTTTGACTGTCGCGAGATATCGTTTACGTACGCGGAGTACAGCAGTGGAGAGAGCGTGGAGTCTTGAGGTACCCCAGCTCCTATAAGTCTCATTGGCTAGTAGGTATTGTCAAGTCGAAAAGTGAAGTGACGATTACTGGTGTATTGGTGGATAATAATAACAAGATGATCTGGGAACTCTAACTAATAGAGATTATTCCCTATCCTACCCTATTGACTATTTTAGCTACGTCAAAAAGACCGCCACAATTTGTTTTTGGTTTTAAGTCCCTCTGAAATATTTTCTACTGTCAGAGATCTCGTTATGGGCAAGAATGATTAGGTCTAAATCCAAATTGTTGGTCAATCTTAAAGTCTTTCCCTATGAGGTACTCGCTTAGGATTAAGGAGATTATTTTTTCAAATAATCTCCTTAATACACTCATAAGACAAAAAGGTCTCTAACTAACGCGAAGGTCACGTGATTTCCCCGGTTTAGAAATTCCAATAAGTACAGCTTCTTTCCAAACTGTAGGAAAGCAACAATTTTTGATGCACGAATTGAAAATTGCGAACAAGAGAGCCCCTAGTGGCGCAGAACAACACTTAAATGCTTTACTGCTAATAGAGTACATGCCTGGGGCCTTTCTGATTTTGAGGGCTTTAATGTATTTACTAATTTCATCCTGGGTGATGAGATCCGGACGCGACGCAGCACATCGCGGTTGAGCAAACTAAATCTCAGCCGCGTGTACGTATAATTGACACCTATGGCATTGAGTGAGTATTCCTCTCTTGTAAGGTACCTCTACTACAACCCCGGAGAGACTGCATACCTTACTGAGGCTTTTGAATATTCTCCTAGTTTGGTTGTTCCTTTCAAGGATAGCTAAGACCAGAACTATTGCGGTTCAGTTCCTACGGTGCATTCTGTGAACCTCAAAAACTGGATAACCTTGTCTAATGAGATTGTATTTTATGTCTACAGTCTCAAATTCAAGTGGTACCCATTTAATAAGGAGTTTTCACTTTGCGCTCCTCTTCAACACAAAGGTAAGGAAGGAGATGTTACTTTTAATGAGATAAGCCTCAATGGTTCCCATTGAAATTCAAATTTCTTTTTTAGTATTTTGTGCACGAGTATAGTTAATGTGCAGCCTGGTGCATTTTGCGGACACTAAATTCCACTAGGATTTTTCTCTAAAGCAAATCGGTGGAGGAAGTTTGACTTTAGTCGGGGGCGACGGCTTCGTGCCGGCTGCCGAGATATTTTTGACTCCGACGGTCGTTTGCTTCGGTGCAACGACCGTCATTTTTGTTGTGAAATGAGCTGGGGAGGCCGGAGAATCAGGGTGGAACAGCGGTTTCTCACCATTAATTACGACTTGCTTAGAGGAGTCATTTATTTAAATCATTGTCGCTAAATTTATATGCAGCCGGCGGACGACTTTCCTACTTTTTCTTTTAATTACTTGAAAGGGAGTCTACGACCTCCTTATCCGAACCTTTCACTGTATTGTCCGATTGATCCGAATCGACCGAATCATAATCGGAGGAGATTACGCTTGAAGACCGCTTACCGCTGCTGCAAGTGGACAAGCACGGGGAGGAGTCGTGGCTATTTGCTTTCTATACAGCGGCATCGAGAATATTTTGCACTTTTGAAGGGACATCATAACCTTGTTGCTCGAGAAATTTAACAAATAGAATTTTCAACTCACTCATCGGGAGTGACCTCTGAGACCATGAGGCCCCCCTGTCGCTGGCGGTCCGGGATAACGCTAGCCATTATTAATACGTGTAAATTGCGTAAAAAGCGCGCGAAATAAGCACCCTAGTAGCCGTTAGTAACGGCGGCACACGGAGGCGGGAACTGCCGCCAACAGTCACCACCCGCCGCGGGGTCGCGGGGGTGCGGCGCTATAGCACTAACGTAATGAACATAATCACGCATTAGTTAACACACGAAATAATTAAGAATAAGATAAGTAAAACCTCCGGAACACTACACTCAAAACACGTACACGACGCAGCGCACAGAACCTACCGGAAGCGGAAGGCGCTATCAGAATAACTCCGCAATTACAGCCCGAGGTATGTCGTGTAAACGCGACCTGTCGCCACAGAGCAGTAGTTCAGATTGAAAAAAAAAATGATAAGTGCCATCTTTTATAACTCAATCTCTTCGAAGCCGATGGTGGGAAAAAAAATTTACTAATTAGTGGTCGTCACTATTTGTGAGAATAGCGACGACCTTTTGGACTACAATCATGAATCATAATTTAACGATACGGAATTAGACGGACATGAACGATAGGAAACTAATTACTGTGATTCTAATGCTAGGAAAATAAAGGCTAAACTAATGGAATTTTTCACAAGTGATAGTGCTTTTAAGTTCTGCGGAACCAATTGACGGGTTCCAAAGTATTTGGTGTTTTATTTTGTTTCTATTACTACAAATCATTTTTAGAAACTGAAAGAATTAGTTGTCATTAAATTATCTGTGCAGTAGTATGCAAATTTTCCAGTTTTCGTATACTAACGATAGTGCAGCGTCAGAAACAGTTACTGACAAGACGGGAAAAAAGTTTTCGATCGTTCTTAAATACATTTTTTTTTTTGGAAATTAAGTAGAAGCTTAAATAATTAAGAAGAGTCTCGACCGGTTAAATGCACTTATAAAAGAAACGGCCCATTAGTATCCACAGATGAACTAAAATAGAGCTACTGTCTCTTTTTACGGACTGACACTTAAAAGGAACCCTGAACGTAATACTATCTTAATTAAACGCAGCAAATAAACAAACGAAACCTTCAAACAAACTTCCAGTTTCAATGGTAAAGCAATTCCTCTTAGAGTTAGTAGAAGATTTATTACGAAAGTGATTAAAATCATTGTGACTTAGAAAATATATGACATCTTCAACGATAAAATAAATTTTAAACATCTGCTTGTGATTTCAAAATATTTGAACGCTATTTAAGTGGGACAACTATTTTTGAAGTTGTTGACGTTAAAAAAACACCTAAACGAACTTCTAAGCGTGCTAATTAGAGCATACTATAGAATGCATTTTAAAATACAAAAAATTGAGAATCAGTATTACTGCAATGAAAATATGTTTTTTACCATCATTTACTGTTCCATTTCAATACCTTGTCAATAAACAAAGCCTCCAATTTAAATATCTAAAACAATTGCAGATTTTTTTAATATTCACATAACACAACGGGTTATTCTTGAAACTCCTCTAAGGAATCCCAAAAAATTGACTAAAGCAACCGTAACTCTCGAATCTTGGTATCGCTCGGCAGGCCGTATCGGCACTAAAATAAAAATAAATTAACACGTAAATAAAAATAAATAATCCATATCGAGTAGATAAGATTAGATTTATTTAAACATAAATAAAACGTTCCGAAAGTGGAATTCCAAAAAAAAAAACCGCATATACACGGCACTTATTAATCTCCTTTCAAATGAATTTACAAGTAATCAGATTACGGCCATTTTCATGCGAAAAAAATGGAAAGATTTACGGCGCTTTTTCAGTCCATGAAAGTATAATTCTGGAAAATATATTCTTTTGTATCCGATTAGGGCGACGTTGAGGGCGAATGTGTGACCCTCACCGGTTTGCGGTTCGATTTCCGGCTGTTGTAATTTATATTGTAACTCGAGTTACAGAGTCAGAGGGAGTTGTGGATTGTGCCACTGGCGTTTTTCAGAAACCGTCAAGTGCGATCGGAAATAGCGTGACTGATTATCCGTAGCACAGGTTCATTCTCGTTTCAAATTTTAGGATTCTATCGATAAAGATAGATTCGATTTTATTTATCGCTTTTTCGATATATGTTTATATACTATATATATATTAATGTGCAAATAAAATGGCGACCGACCATTACTTTTAAGCTTTTTTTGGTGTTTTAATATATTATCTCCGTATCACATTTTTCCACGTACGATTGTTTCTAGTCACAGGAATTGTTTCAGGCGCACTAACGCACAGGCAGGGCTATCCTTGTCATCTTACCCTGGAAACTAATTTCAGTACCTGGTAATACTAAAAAAATTACTGCATCGACGATGTGTAGCTGACTCCTCGATTTGGTATAGTCGACAACGGCGCCGTTATATGGCCTGTGATATTGTATTATTCTCTCTGGTTACCCTCAAGGCAAATATCCAAATAAAATATTTTCTATTTAATTTATTTTATAACTTAACAAATAATGTTCGAAAATTTAGAGAATATTTTATCATTATTGTTTATGTGAAATAAATAAATAGCTATGAGAATGAAAATGCAACAGACAGAAAAAGAACTGATCACAGCTATTAATCTGATTCCGATGTACAAAGGTAAACGCCTGTTCCATTTGATATCGCCGCGATATTTACATGTTTATAAATTTAATATTGCATTAACATATGCGAACCCATACAGCGACATATGAAATGTGTGAACGATTCAACGCGACACATTGTGTGAGATTCTGCGAAGCGAAGGTTTTGAATTATAGTATAATAAAAGTTACCATTAGAATAACGATTGGGTGCGCCGTGCTGCTTCTAAATGTGGCTTTCCATTTAATGGGTTCGCATCTCAAGTAAATATCTTATTCCAGAGATGTTCGAATCTTCTAGTTTTTCAAGTGCGTTTTGATTTATTGTAAGGGTCAGTGTTAGATGTTTTGGTCACGTTTTCCTGTTATATAATTTCTCGTTACAACCTACGAAAATTCTGTCAGCAACTTATTTCCCTTTGTCAATTGACGTCCTCAATGAATTCAGGAGATTCTACGATACAACAAAAAATACATTATAATTATTTTCTTATTACTACAACCTTTTCAATAAACCCTTCAATGGAGACTGTATATACTTCCACGGTCTAAACAGAGATGTTTAATAAGTTTTTACCGAGACAACATGCTCCAGAAGTAAACAGACAGCGAAAATTTGCCAATTGGCTTTTTCTCGTTCCAATATTTTTCGTGTTTTTTGCCAGACCGCTCGCGTACCTAATAATATTCTATTTAATTGGAATTTGTTATTTACTATTTAACTGTCTATTGTATCAAAAACGTACAATTGTGTTTTACACTATAGTAATATAATTTCAAAATAGAAAGTAGTTACAGTTTTAGTTTTTTAAGTAATAAAAATAATTATTATTAGAATTGTCACATAATTTTGAACGTAATAAAACAAAAATAGCATTTATTATTTATTGTTTTTTTTTTAATATAAGCTCACGACTATTTTCTGGAAAGGTAAGCAGAGGCCACAGATCTCAAAATAGCTTATTATTAACATATTTCTCCAGCTTCATTGACATCTATCGATCGTTTCATGCGAGCTCGTCGGTTTCGGGCGTTTAAAATTGGCCCATTTTTAATATACCACCGATTTGCTAACAAAAATAATCACAGGGTACCAAAACGGAATCGTAAGGAAGGTGACTCATGACCGGTGGGCTGTCCAAAAAGTCTCTCGTATTGGGCGCCCAGCGCACGACCGTGATGTCGTAGTAAAGCAATAGCCCGTCGAGGTCGAGATTCGATCGCCTGCTGCTCACGGCAGAAAACACTTTTGGCAAACATCTGGTAATACGTCACTCAGTTTTGGTGCTCTTTTTGGTTCTAAAATTAACCGACACATACGTGACTTGTGCGATAAAAAAAAATGATCCAACGAAATTTTGCTTACCCTTCTCTCTCGTTCCACTTTGATAGCTGTGGACTCACTTAAAAACGCCACACAGATATCACTGCACCATGTAACTTTTGATCTTGCATTAGCTAAATCTCATCTAGATTAATCTATCCTTTTTCCTTAAAAGTGTCCATGGAAAATTTCAGGCAAACTGAAACATTTTTATATTTCATTTTTTCATATCATTACATCTGTCTGTCTCCACAATGGTCTCACCTCCTTCTGCAGTTCTGTCCTAACCTGCGTAAATTGAACTCATTAAATAGACCGTCACCTCGTATGATCTAACAATAAAGTGTTGTTAAAATATATCTAGCTTGAATTGTCATAAATATGGACGGTATTTTTGGTGCTCTGAATAATCTTCCTTTTGATCGGGGAGGAGAGATAGCGAATTTTCAGATGCCAACTCGCTTATATACTCGTATCGTATTATATATTGTTGAATCTTCTCGTATGTAATTCGTCTATTCTCTTGAATCAAAAGTTCCACTACCAGCGAGTTATCTTCTATAACAGCCGTCAAAGGCGGCCTACTTCTTTCTTCGCGCGCAAAAGTTAGTTAACCGCGCTTAAATTCGTCGAACCAGAGATTAATAGTCGCTTCAGAAAAGCGACTTTCAAGCCATTCAAAGTTTTTCAAATGATTCTTCTGATTGTGGCCGATACTTGAAATCATATAAATCATCGAGCAAAAATGTCCTCATTGTAGATTTATTTTTCAATGAGGCAGAGTATTTTAATTTTGTTCTCAAGGTAATGTAGTAAGAAATTTGGACGTGGAACGTTCACAATTTTCTTCTTAAGTAATAGAATTTTATAACTCAGTGAAAACCAGCCATTGTTAAACTTTTTTTTTAATTGCGTATCCTGGAATATGAATTCTATTGTTAAATGGAAGCACATCACTATTCTAAGTCAATTCTTGCGACGATACAGCCAATAACTTGTGATTTGAATTTCTCTTGCGCTTGCGCTATTTCTTATGGTCTCGCACTCAAAGCGTGAAAACCACAGTCGTATTAGATACTTTTAACACTTACAAAATTTTTGAGTAGTATGCCATTTTCATTTTCAATCCAATTACCAGACATTAAATTCAAAATGGACAATTTTTTGACAGAATTACGTCTCCATACACCCCACCAGCTAAATCATTGTTTTTACCCGACTGCGGCGAAAGAACGTTGGGTAGCGATTATTAACACCCTATTCATTGTGTTTCAGTCTGGTGTTGTTTCTAGTGAATCGATTTTGACAAACGACGTGTCTAATTCGTTTTTGTGCAATGATTGTACAATTATATATTTTTAATAGAAATTAATAAATAAAAATAAGGAATAGATTAAATAATTCATAAATTTCATAATAAAGGGTAACGTTATACGCGATCAAGGTTATGTGTGGTCAGATTAGGCTTTTCTATTGATATAAGTGATATTGTATTATTGAATGTAAAATAATGAAAAATACTTTAGTAAAAGTCTAACCTTTCACAAAGTAACACCAATGGTTTCACATATCATTAATAATAATTCAAATTCAAAATATCTTTATTTCGTAGGTTATAAAATAACACTTTAAATACGCCATATTTTTTTGCTAACTTACACTTTACTACTCGGAAGGCACTTTTTCCTCAAGAAGAACGAGCAAGAAAGTTAACGGTAGCTCTTTTATAATTTTATTATGCAACCACTGAAGCCCAGTAAGAAGTCGAGCCGCTTATGCCCGTAGACATTCAATTATCTTCTAAATATTCAGAAATTGTATAATACCCTTTTTGACCGAGTGATTATTTAATAATGCTCTTAAATTAGTATAAGAGCTAATCTCGTATATCCACATGAACCTTATTGAACATGTGCACACAGAACCCTATAAATGAATTTGTAACTGCAAAGTTGACTGACATGTAAACTCAGTATATTTTTACTTCTGATATTGAGATTATGTTCATCACATTTTTTTTAAGCATTTATATTTCTTTTACATTTAATAAATCTTCATATATGAATTGGGATGCCAAAGTACAGATTTCAATTACCTTAAAATTATTTCTAAGAGATATACGAGGTCCGAGCTTGTAAGTCGCGCGAACGGCCCGCTTCTGCAGCACTAAAATTCTATGAATATCTGCGGCACGTCCCCAGAGCAAGATGCCGTACGACATCTAGTTGTAGGAGCGGACAATGAATCTAGCAGTTTCATTTAGTATTCAATTACTATTCAATTACTCTACACAATATTCAATTACTTCTTCTTTCCGTGCTGAAATACACTTCTGGATCTATATCTTCCACTTAGAATTTTATACATTTTATTTTCATTTCATTGAGAAGTAGGTTATTTGTAGTAAACCATTTTCTAACCTTAAAGACAGCATTGTTCACATCGTCATAATCGGTCTAATCTTTTTATATCTTTGAATAACAAATAAGTGTCATCTGCAAAAAGCATTATCTCCTGAAAATTCTTTACAAGGGTAGGTAAGTCATTTATGTAGAACAAAAAAGACCAAGAATTGGTCCCCATAACACACCCATGTGGACTACAGATTCGGATAATCTCATACCATTAACATCAACCCTCTGAAATTTATTACTCAAATACAATTTCAGAAGGTTGGTTATTTCATAGTGACGTCGTTTCCCGATCAGAGCTAAACGATAAACACAATCGAACGCCTTAGAGAAGTCGCAAAATACTGCAATTGCATCTCGCAAGTCCTCGCAGGCTCCAAAAATATGTTGCACAAGCTCAGCGCCAGTAAAGATTGTTCAGCGGCCCTGCGTAAAACCGAACAGTTTCTTAGATATAATTATAGAAATGTACTAACAACTGATTTAGAATTAATTTTTCGAAAATTGTACTAAGTGTCGGAAGTATAGATATAAGCTTAAAGTTGTTGGGGTTTGATGGACTATCACCTTTAAATAATGGAATTGATGGAATGGAATGGAATTCATCTAGAAACGGCGCGATGCAATCTAAAATGGAATGACAGTCCCCTTCATGTCTAAAGATTTAAATGTTTTGATAACCTCTTCAGAACTCGCATATACAAATTCTAAATTAATAGATCGGACTACCTTTCTTCACTAATAATCCGGTAAAAACGATAGAAGGGTTAAGAGACCTGGTAGTCGAAACACGATTGTCGGTAAAGACCGTTTTAAAGGCTTTAGCAACCTTTATTTTCATATTCATGATTTTTGTCATCAACTTGGGTTTAAATTTTATAACTCGACCCTTAATTCTTGCAGTCTTATTTTTTATAACACACCGAGTACTTTTCATAACATTTTTGTTATTTTTTATTTTATTATTGATGTGCTTGACTTTAGCCGGAATGCAAACGCGCCTAAATAAGTTTGAGTATTTTTAAGATATATAGCAAAGCTTTCGCCATTATTAAAAGTCCTTTTGTCGTAAAGCTCATATAACTCTACTTCTACTTTTATGAATTCTCACGGTTGCCCGATAGCTAGATGATGACGGTTCATTCATTTTAATATTTCTTGCCTTAAATACATTACATATTCAGTTTTAATTACGTGAAACATTAAGTTATATAGTTTATTGGAATCATTACAGCATTGAAGTTCTGGGATATTTTTACGATATACAATTTTTTTCTAAATTTAATTAGACATTTTTCCTTCACCGATATACACACAATTTTGTTTCTTTTTAGAACTTTATTGAGCGGTATTCTAAAAGTTGTAAATTGACCGCTATGGGATGATTTTAAATTGTGAATAATAGATTTCTCCTGTAGTTCAATATTTGCGTAGATTTTATCAATGCAAGCTTCACAGGTAGAAGATATTCTCCTTGGAACTAAAAAGAGATTAGACAGATTGTAACAACCAAATAATTCCAAAATCTTACTGCTGTGACTAGTGGCATCTAATAAACTTATATTAAAATCTCCGATATGAGTATGTTTTTACTTTTTTCACTAATTTGACATAAGGCTTGATCCGTTGTAGACTCAAATAATTCATAGGAGGAATGAGAGGGTCTGCATACGATCATTACAACTAGCCGTTCGAGCTAGCTATTTCAATAACCCGCTCAACACAAAGGCTGACTATATCTGTTCTTTCCTTAAACTTTAAATTATTTCTTATTAGTATTAGGGATCCGCCACGTATTGATTTCTCTCTGTTAGTAGAAGCTAGTAATCTGGTGATTGACAAAACCAAACTGAAGCTATCAATTCCTGAGCCAATAATGTTCCGAAATAAACAAAATATGGATATTAGCATAGCTCTTAAGTAGAATAATCCCCATCTCTTTGTTTTGACAAATTACGAAAATATTAATTAATTATGAAAATACCTTGAATAGTTTGATGCACCAGGTTGAAAATACGTCGACTTTTATTATTACTATTAAATATGCGAATGTTTACATTTAGGTTTAATGCACTAATTTCATCTGATATAACGCAAAGCCACTATCTGTTATCTTATCATAAGTGTAAAAGTTAGACGAATATAATTGTGTAAATTCATTATCACCAGAAAACTATGTCTGTTCTTATAAACTAAATTAAATGAATTGGGGTTTCCCTTTGTCGCAACTGCCCGTTTGAATTCGTGAAACTCTTGCCTATGCCAGATCTCACAGATTCAAGCGAGCCACCGTCATTCTTACAACGAAGTCCTGCTCCTTTGTGTGATATAGCAGAACGTGTATTATGTGCTAATAAAATAGCCAGATATCATTTAAAATATTGTATAAGAACATCCTAGTCTTTGTGAAAATAATATAAATAATTAATTAAAAGAATTTTATAATTAAATTTATTCGTATCAAAAAAATATATATCTGCATCACTATGATGCCATATAGTGTTGTATATTAAAATATTTAATTTGTGGACATGGAAAAGTTGCTTCTCCGTTGTGTCATTAGCAAACGGTAAAGCACACAAAAATAATTTAAGGCAATTTTTGATAGAACCACTCTAGAAAGCGGATAAACGCTAGAAACATATTTTTTCTATTTATAACAAAGTAATTTCGAAGTAATATAATTATTGTCGTGTTCTTTCTATATCTTTGATTTGTAATTTTATTAGTAACGTGATTGTATTAAACACCGAGTATTCAATACGTACACCCATTGAACACAGCTCAATTCGTCAGTACACATTACATTCTCGTTCTCATTATTCTGGACGGCGTGGGAGCGCACTGGTTCCACTTTCATGCATGACTGTACTTTCAGTGTTATTTATGTCCATTGCCCTGATCAGCTTTTAGTAGATTTCATAGAAATCTAACTATTGTATTTGTCCTCATGACCCAACTTTTAATAATTTTGCTGTTTTCCGACTTAACTCGACGAGCTGTGTCAGAAAATACATATGGTTCAAAAGTTTATATATATATATGACATAACGCGGGGCTTGTCAGCATGATAGCGCCTATAATTCTTTAGACATCATAATTAAACTCAACTTACATGTTCTACGGGCGATTATAAAGTTCGAGTTCAAATTTGAGGCAAACCGGTAAACTAATTAACAAATTAAAGAATTTCAAAATTTTGAAAATTCTAAAATTACATATTTCACGTGAATTACACATGAAAATAAAATGCTTCCATTTAGGCTGCCGATTGGATTTTTTTAAGTGGGAGCTGTGCGATCCAAACCATCGACCGACATGTCGCTATTTAATTTAATATCTAATTTGTACTTGAGATTTAGTCGTTACAATGAAACGATTACTTTGTATATACTTTTTCATTTGTTTAATTCATAATTGTTTTTAGGTTTATAGTGTCTATTGTCTTAAATAATGTATTCACAATGTACATAAAGTAATTAAAAACAAATTCGTCACACGTAAGAAAGACCTATTTGTTTATGAGTAACTGGCGAGCAACGTGTAGTCCAGTTTAATTACTTTTTAATGACAAGCATACAAACTATATTATATTCTAATTTCCAAATGTAATACATAAATTCAACACTATTTTAGAACTAAACATAGAATTAGCCTATTCATATTTCAGGTATTACTCCTAGGTAACAGACTTTAATGGGATTCTCAAGAGGCTAACTCCTCTGCACGTGTAGTTAAATTATAAGAATTTTTTCATATTTAAAAACTGCCTCGTTAGCGTATTTTGACTGTTTCCATAGCCTGATGACATATGGGGTCCTGCTGTTCTTAGAATTTTCATGCTGCAGAAGCGACCTGAACCTCATGTATTTCTTAGAACTTACTTAGAGAAATTTCACTTTTATTATAGGCATTGTACTCTATGTACCAAAATTTAATACATGTAATAAAATATATAAGCATTTAAAGAAAAGCAGTGATTCGACTGGGTACTAGAAATAAAAATAAATTCTGTTTACCTGTCAATTGATTACACAAAGTCACAAAGTTTAGAGACTCTGTGTGTGCGTGTTCAATAGGGGCCTTGTGGATATAACTTCAAGAATATTATTAAATTATCACTTAGTATTAAAATTTACAATAGTCAAATGCCTATGGATATAGCCAGTTCGACTTTTTGACAGTTTATTTTTTTTTGTCGTTATATTAAGATATAATGAAATTTAAAGAGAGCTACTCTTATATTTTTGGCTCGTTCGTCTTGAGGGAAAATTATATTCGGATGAGTAGTTAGTAATTCACAATTTAATATGTATTTAAAAAGTTATATCTAACTCATAAAATGAAAATATTATTTACTTAAATAAAACAAGAACCGGAATTTGCACGTGCGCGCGTAGAATAATATATTTTATACACCTACGCCTGTGTACATATGTATTCATCAACACATATCCGCGTGTGTATCATAATTCACTTCAATCATACTTACCAAAATTTAAAATACATCTGCATGTGTACACAAATTCATTTTACCATACAACAGTTATTTTTTCACTGATTTTCGTCATTTAATCTTAAAAACAGGTTAGTAGCAACCTATTCATTGACGAAACACAAAATAAGCGTCGAACATAAACGAAAGTAGTGTCGAAATACATTCTACAGTCCTGGAGTTGATCTGGAGGGAAATGATAAGCGGTGGGCGGCTTAGTGGTTAAGGGTGTCATCGCCTTTGAACCAGAGGGTATTGGAATCGTCATTGATCAGGGGCCAATCGGCCGATCAGGTTCTAACTAGAGCAAATGAAAATCACTCGCTCCGTGCCAGCAAGTTAAGCCGCCGATCACGGACCTTGTCACAGTATTGGATCCGACGACAGTCAGCACCTCCCGACCCGTAGTGACTCCATGCGGAGACCTTAGAGTACAGGTCCTTCGAACAGAAATAAAAAGATTGTTGGAGGTTCGATTAAATTCGGTCAAGAGCCGGCACAAAGCGGTGGACAGACATGCAGACGGACGTAGCATTTCGTACTATGCAGAGGGGTATAGTACAACGCACGAAACCCTGTCGCTCTGATTTGCTTGCGAATGACGCAATGCGCATGTTCAGCGCTCCCCGACGCTTCCTTCTTCTCCCCCGCGGTCCTTTTTTACGCCATTGCGACGGTTTCAAGACGAACTTCACAGCGGATGTTTCGCGCGTTGCGTTGTTTGAATTATTTTTTGAGTCGGCTGCAAGCTGCCGCCGTGCTGGATGTTATTAATTATAAAAGCAAATAAAAAAATATATCAAAAAAACCTGTGAAGAATTCAAAAAAGTTTTTAACAGTTAGGTCAAAATTTATCTATACTTTCAGTAGTTTTTAACTGGTTGTTGGACATAGAAAAATGGTTTTCATTGTGTATATATAAGTACATAATATAGATAACACTTTTTAAATAATATACCGATTTATGTATATTTTATAACATTATGAATTTTCTACTTAAAATTTAAACTAAATGCAAATACAAAGAATTCGCTTACTAATAACACAAGACTTTAGGCCTTAAAACTGTTTATTTCTCAAGATCAACACAAGTACATTTTAGACGGACGGCCGGCTACACGGATTATGTATTGAAGTTTAATTAAATGAAAAATGCATCACTTGTCACAGGAAATGCCGCTTAAAATTTGTACAGTAGCTAACAAAAGTTAAATCTTTTCAAAAATTTTTGCATTGCATGTCGTACGTACAAGTCTTTGGTCAAACCATTTTTCTTCGCGCATATTGAAATGTATGTACACTGTGGATTTGTGAAATCCCCTCTATATTTTTTGAACTCCAATTAATATCAGAATAACCACTTTAAGATCAGATCTTCGAAGTAATATAAGGTCGGAGAAAAAGTATTTTCGTATTTTATATACAAATACAATATAAATTTTAATCATACTTTATTTACATTTAATTATAGTATATATACGCCATTTTGTTAAATAATTTGTTGCCATTTTGAAAGCAGTGACATATTTTAGTTGCTGTAGAAGTTTTGGGACTTTTGGTTAAAAAAAAATGTTACAAGGCAAGTTGACAGTCCTCTCTTGATGTTAATCTAACGTTAACTAAAAAATTCAGAAAAGACTGAGACAGATTAAAATCTGAGGGTGTAAGAACAGAGCTATATTTTGGATGCATAAATACTTTCCAAACAAATTTTCTCAATATTTGACGAGTGGCTGAATATATGTATGGTCTGGCGTTATAATGGTGAAAAACAATACCCTTTCTATTGATCAATTCCGATCATTCATTCTCTACTCATTGGTTGAGTCTCATGAGCTGTTGACAGTAAATATCCGAATTAATGCATATGCCCGGCGATAAGAGCTGATAATGAATAATGCCCTTCCTATCCCACCATATACAAATCATCAATTTATTGCGAGTTAATCGGGCTTTCGCTGTAGTCTGTGGAGCTTGTTTTTAGACCGTGACCTTTTTCACACGTTCTTGTCGTGGATAATCCATTTTTTTATCACCAGTGTTCAATATTTTCAAAATGATTCCTTTTCATTACGTTTCAATATAGAATCTGAAGTGAGTACACGATTACCCGATATGATTCCACGATATATTTTATCTTTTTCAGTGAACTTGTATGGCACTCACGTATTGAGCTTTTTTGTATATCCACTTATTCAGCTTTATTTAAATAGCTTAAAACTGTTTTGTGGTCAATCCCAACTCTTAAGCTATGTTTTAAGAATTAGTATACCCATGCTGATCTACTTTTTCTAAAATGACATTGACTTTATCCGCAACAGGTCGACCAGATCAAGATTCATCAAACTTACCGGACTGAAAACGCTTGAACCAGTTTTGTGCTACTCTTACACTTCGTTAGGTTCATAAACGTCACAAATTATTTTCGCGGCTTGTTTCACACTTTCCCTTTTTTGTAATAAAACTTCGATAAGCATCGAATTTTTACGTTAAATTCACTCATTTTGATAGAGAGAAACCAATAGAAAAATGGTAGGACACCGAATTTACTTTTTATTTTTGTTTTTTTAAAATGTGATCTATTTAATGTTATCAAAACTAGTCACATACAAATAGCACAACCGAAGACATTTCACTGCAAGTTTTTACTTATACGAAACAACTTCTTCCCCGACATAATAAACGATAGTATCAATGTCACAGTTGCAAAACACCTGAGTAGGAGATACATATACACTTTCCCTTCTCAATCCCTTTTCATTGTAATATTATATAATATGGTATATTTACCATAATTTCAAATAGATTACGAACAATCAAGTACTTTCCTTCACCAACATGGTTCAGATTGACCTTCTTTATCTAAATATTTTTTATTGGATCGTCTTAGCCATTGGACACACACTGGTAGGCATACATCTTCCTCTATATTGCCACAACACACGATGTTGGGCCACTTGCAATCAACAGTAGCCTGTATTCTACGAGGTCTACTTGATGCAGGCCGTCCCACGCTGCAATATCCAATTAGTGATCGCCGCTCGAAGACATTGCTTTCTCATCGGCTCTTGGTTGTACCATCGGCATGGCGTACCTGACTCAACAAATAAAAAACATTTAAATAGACTTTCATCACATTAACACAACACTTTAAATATTCCAGTAGCAAAATCTCGATTCAGCACTTTCGCGCACCACTATACCAGTCCCCGGCGCCGCCGCGGGCTCTAGAAGACGTACTATCAATTATCCAGTTTTCTTTATTTATATCATCGATATAATAAAACCAGTCATATGAATAATTTAACGGCCGCGTCCACGGATTGATGTTCTGATTATTTCGTTTTATTTTTATTTTTATTTTTACTTCAATCATTCTTGATTCTAAGACACTCAACGATATATTTTGATACTCGTGTTTTTAGTTGTGACACTATCTGTATATCTGCGTCGTAAATTTCTAATGTTTATTTTGTAAACAAATAGGTATTGTGACTTTTTATTAGTTATTTATAAATTATTTTTGTATTCCATAATTTAGTTACAATTTTCTCTTAAGAGAATTTGACTTTTTAACAACTGTCATCCAATAATCGACTCCAATGACACGAGGTGAGAGATTTGGTATTGCTGCAACTGACCCAACGTAGTGATTTAGGCAAAGAATGCAAACAGTCCAACATTAAATATAAACCGATGATGGTGATTAAGATGATTGCCATATAGAATACGGAAAGACATTCTATTTTCTCTCACATGCAATTCATTTTGACAATATTAACATTTTTTATATATTTTGGGCTGTATCCAAATTCATTTTATTCTATATTGCGTTTATTTCACCCCCATTTTTTCTGCAAGCTATAAAAAAGGGCCGCCTCAAGCTCGACGCTGATTTATAGCCGAGGATGCACAGACATACACAGTAATTACGTTAAGAGCTTCATGGTACACATAAATATATATTACAGCTTAACACCATATCTCCAACGACAACATTAAATATATCTATAGTTATCAAGCTTTTTTCGGGCGAGCTAAAAAAAATTTATAAGAGTTTATGTTGGATGCCTACTTCTGGTATTTTATTAAAATGTACTCGTGTGCGTATACGAAATACAACAATAAGTATGTTATAGATTCTTGTATTTAAGGTTTTATGGATGCAGTTTAAAAGTATTAATGATACGTTATGTTTATTGTTTTGTGTGAGCTGTTAATTTAAGGAAATTCATAATTAGACACTTGCCTGCAACACGCATTAACATGCAGCATGCAACCCACCGCTGACCCTCGAACCTGCTCCTCCACTACAAATACCTATCCGAAGAGTTGAATACTGATTCCCGAGGATTGATAGATATCGAACACCTAAGCAAGTGTTAATTGTTTATTTATCTGGTAATTGTTAATTTCTACATATGTTTCATGCCAACCAGACACATCGTCAGGAAAATGCAGACATCCACCGGGGCATAAGCCATGTTAAAAACAATCGACAGATGCGCTCACGACACTTGCGTAGGTCTTCGATGTCCGTCAATCCTCTCAAAACAATATTAAATTTTTTGAATAGGGATTCGTAGTGGAAGAACAGATTCGATGTTCAGTAAATGGGTTGCATGCTGCATGTTAATGCATGCTGCAGGCGAACGTCTATAGGTTGCATTGCTTTTAAACGTTTTAAATTTGTTTATAATCACCCGCGTGAACATTATCTTTCTGTTAGTCTCGGTACGTGTCCTACCCTGTTTTCAGTCTGTCGCAAATTCGACGTGTTAATCTCGTCACGATCGTAACTTCCGTAGTTCCAATGCAACCCGAACCGTAATGTCGATTTCTGTCACAGTTGTAATCTCGGTATCGATTTCATTTACTTTCCGGACTCTGATTCCAATCTCTCTTCTGGTTCCAAGTAGCGCCTCGATGTATATCGAATTTACACATACCTAAAGAAGCTAAGTGTACCTCACGAACCCAAAATGCACCCAAACGGCGCAGTCAATATGACTAGAACTCATAGCTGAGATTTTGCTGTTAAAACTTAAAGCATAAAGTGTTAATTGTACAATACTTGAAATGTAATAATTTCCCGCCTATTAAATCACTTGTAAAAAGTAACAAACTTATCGCTTTATTTCATATTCGAGTCTCTAGATAACTGAGCTTCAATCGCCGTCTTTTGCATTTGCCATGGGAATGTGATATATTCCCAATTAAAAAAGCGATCATGTTCATCGCCAATAATAGATATAAAAAAATCCCTGACGTATTTAGTGCTAATTTTTGTCGAGAACCAATGACATAGCAACAATATAATTACCCAAAAATTCAACAGAATAGTGTTAAATATGACAACGTTTAGATTTTTTTTTCTCGCTTCACCCGAACACGTACATAAATTGATAAACTTGAAATGCTAAACGTCGTCGAAGCACGAATTTTACATAAAAATCGTTAGGATCGTTTGCGACATGACTATGGATAGATTTATGTCTGTGTGTGTGTGTGTGTGTGTGTGTGTGTGTGTGTGTGTGTGTGTGTGTGTGTGTGTGTGTGTGTGTGTGTGATGTGTGTGTGTGTGTGTGTGTGATGCGTGAACGAAATGTTATCGCTCGTGTGAACTCGCGCCGGTGTGTTCTCAGTTTTTCTCTCCATTGAGAATATGTTGAGATCGGCCGGACATGCCTCGTGCGAAATCCTCAATTACGTAGCACGTTTAATTCCGCCGACGGCAGCCGCGATGTGGCCGCGATGCCTCACGGCCAATCCCCCCTCCGAGAGAATGGGATGTTTGTCCTCCATCATAGGAGACGATCCGCCGGCGAGCTGCAAAGATTTCCATCTTCCGGTCGCGCGATGCGTCCGCGCACCCGTTCGCGACATTTGTGCATTCGTGATGCATGCGCATCTGTTTTGCACACATATCGACGAGACTGGCGAACGCGATGCACGAACTGTTGGAAAACGCCGAAACGAAACTCCAGAACGGAGCATTGGGACTTTCGCAATACGGTTTTCCGACCGAAGCGGGACCGTATCGCTTTTCGCCGTATCTAAATGCGTTTTGTCGAGAGTCGACTCACTCGGCGGTGATGGTTCGGTGGTCGAGAGCGTTGACCTCGGACCGAAAACTACCGGATTCAATACTCAGCAAGCACAAATTGATCGATGAATTTTTGACTTAAGTCGAAATAAATCACGCGCTCTATACCTTAGAGAGTGAGATAGTCGGCCGCATTCGCTATCACAATGATTAGACCGGTCGTTGGCAGGCCCCGACCCTCACCGGGCCGGCGTGGGAGGCTTAATATTCAAGCCTCTTGACCTGAAATAAAGAGAATGCAGAAGAGCTTGCGGTCAGTGGAGCGATTAAGAACCAATCACGACAGCGCACCCTCTACTTTTAACGACCACGACGACCTGGTTGAGGTCGCCGTCGATTACTGGTGGTCCAGAACCGTACTTCATAGAAATCTAGGGGGTGCTAATGTACAGCAGTGGACTCTTTAAAAGCTGAAACGAATGATCTATTTGTTTTCTAAAATCTGCATGTATTGTTGTCAGGCAAATCAGCTATCGATTTATTCTTAAATACGTTAACTCAAATGCAGTATTTTAAAAGTGTTCTCTATTTTAATTCGTAAGAGTTCCCCGTATTGAATCAATTAATTTTATATTCGTACTGCTATAAATATTTATTTGTCTGTATATCATTTCTATTTTGTTACTATATTCAAGAAAAGAATAAAGAAAACTAATTTCTTTTTCAAATCGGGTGAAAAAGAGGACCCCACCGATTACAGACAGCGCTCAATAAATGTTTTAAGAAGACAATACGCGATTAGCTGCTTTGATATTTTAAGACTGGCTGTTTTCTACATGCAAAACAGTCCGGTTTCGTGAAAGCGAGACTTAAATCCGAACGAACGAACAAGGTTTTAACTTAAATCAAATTTAAGGGCTCTCGATCCGTGCCTAAGCCGTTAAGGTTCCCACCGTTGTCATCGCGTCGACGGCAACAACCGTCAGCATTCTCCGCATGGGGCCAGCAGGGGGGACTTAGGGTCCAAACTCCTCCATTATAAATCAATGGATTGTGAGAACATATGCGTCAGCGATTAAGTAGTTAATTTTTGCCACAACAAACCGGCCAGGATGTGCATGAAGATCTAAATAGATAGTTTTTGAACGACGACTACTTATTGTATTACGTATCTTGAATAAATTACCTTATCTAACTTCTCTTTGTATTCACACATCCACGTACGTTTCTCCACTTCGACCCGATACAGCGCCGAGTTCAGCGTGCGAAATTTAAAAAGCCAACAATTGTCTTTGCTCTAGGAACGACCAGAGCTTTTTACAGTTTCATCTAAATACATACAAAGATGTTTTTCATTTAGTTCCCGTCTAAAAAGCGAGGAAATTTCACATAAACCATACTGAAACGTATTAAAATATGGATGAAAGATAAAGCTGAAAAACGATATGCGCGCGCGCGTCGTCGTTCGATAATGGAATAGGGCACATCATTACGTACATTTGAAATGTCCAGACGTTTCATGAAAACGGCGCCATTCCATATAATTGCCGCATTTGTCACGGGTCTTTTTTTACCTCATCGGAGGACCCGCAATTCTGTGGCGCTAGGAGATCGTTTGTTGAAACCTCTTTTAACGAACACATTGTCACAGTAAGTTCGATTACATCGGTGCAACCACATCACCCGTAGGGCGCTATTTACCCTGCATTGCCCTAAACAACAGCAAGAAAGCTGTTAATAGATTATAAACAATAGCTTGCGAGTTCACTCGCAAGTAATGCGGTCAAAAGTAAATTTTATGAGTGGAATAACTTCATACAACCAGTCTTTTACATAGTGATTTATCAGACAATTTACTGATACGAGAAGAACTGACCGTATTCTGTAAGTCATAGATATAGGTCGTACGACTTATGAATTGCATGAACTATACCCTGAAGTATATCCAGAAGTATTTAAATTTCTAGTGAGCACTAATATATAGTGCTCATTAGAAATTTTAAAACCTCCGAACTGTGTAACTCGTTTTTGAAATGTGACATATGCTCGATTAGAGCGCCCTCGTTGGAAGTAGTTAACGTCCAAAAATTATGTTGAAAACCTCGAACAACGTGACAGAGAGTTATTTTTTTAGAATTCTTAATGAACAAAGCAAAGTAACGAATAAATTTTTAAGTGATGTTCATGTGTCAGTGGTATTGCATTCTTTTTTATAAATATGACAATCAAAAGATTAGCAAAACACAAGTTTTGTTAATCTATTGATTTAAGCGACTGCTTTATCCAGAATCATTGATGTGTATTAAAAAATAATCTGGTTTATTTCACAAACTTAAGATTCAGTATAGGTAGCAATACAATATTGCATATTTTCGCTCAGTGTCCAATTGTATTAACGCGGTATATACAATCAGGGACGCACCCAGAACTTCAATTTTCATGCGGATTATGTTTGAAAAATGTATATATATATATATATATATATACGAAAAAAAAGCTGCCAAACCGTTCTTACCATAATAAAATGCAAATAAGCGCCGACCCTCCAGCGAAAAATACAAAATTAACGCAAAATTATATTTTCGCATCCGAAAACCGTACCATTCAAAGGTCGCGTCGGTCATTTGAATTTTGCAATTAAACCTCGCTACGAAAAAATAGGTCCTGCTCCCACCCGCTACACGTCTGTATCTATGCTAATATTGTAAATGCGAAAATAACTCGCTGGCAAATTGCTGAACCAGTTTCAATAATATTCAGTATGACAAAGAAAAAGACTACTTTATAAAATATACCAATGTTTTTTTATATTTTTTTTCATACGCAATAATTACAAAACCATACAGAGTTATTTTACTGTAGTTAATTCGCTATGGTCGGAGAAAGTTTAGAGAAAAATGAATGACACTTCCATTGTGCGTCACACCACATGTACGTACGTACACTCTTACAAACCTACGCAAGTACATAGATACTTACAAATACACCAAATCACTAGTTCACTTAACGAAAATAGTACCAATTTGACACCAACGAAATTAACTGAGTAATTCACCCCAACAAAATCAGTCGACTCTACGAGTTTTGATTAAAGGAATATGATCTGTATCAACTAGAGCCAATTAGGTATTCCTAGCAATTCTAAGAGGAACCTTATACAATATAGATTTGATACGCACGTGATTCCAAACAAACAAATACTCTCAATATACGGACTTTGAGTAGAGGACGTCCCCAAACATTTAGAGACGCCTTGTCTTATCATATATGTCGAATATAATATATTAAATGTCTCAATATATTAAATAACTGCCATTCAATTTATACAAAGTAATTGAGGATTTTCAATATACTACAAGTATTTTTTCAATATCTATTTCGTCGAGACTCCTTATCTTTTGATTCATATATAATAATAGATTATGAAATAATGCTGAAGTGGGTGACAGTATATATAGTGTTGTCGCTTAAACACCCACCTGTCTTCTAAAGAATTAAGCGAAAATGGCAGATCTCTAGCTAGTATGATCGCTATAAATTTTGCTTTATCGATGTTTTAAAAATACTTCATGTAGATCCGTTACTTTTTAACCGACTTTAAAATTAAAAAGGAAAAGGTTCTCAATTCGACTGTATTATTTTTATGTTTGTTACATCAAAACTTTCGACGGGGTAAACCGATTTTGATATTTTTCTTATTTGAAAGCCGGTGCTCCCCGTGTGGTCACATTTTAATTTGGTTCAGTTCTGACAATGACATCCATGAGAAAATGATGTAAGTCTTAAATTTGCATTAAGTATGTGCGCGACAAATGGACGAATAACTCAATATCACACCAACCGATTTCGATTATTCTTTTCTTATTATAAAGGATGTGCTTCAAATGTAGTTTTCAATGCAAGACTGCATCGCAAATCTTACATAATGCAAGATTGCATTGAGCCATGTTCTGTCTAAATTGTAACTTGTACTGTTAAAGATGGTCGAGTTAATAACAGGCGAGCGTAACATTCTTACATATCGTATACCATACAAGTGGTAAAAATTATTTTGATAGCTTCTTTGTTTCATTATTTTCATTGATTTAATTTATTAATAATAATAGCTGCCAATTATAAACGAAAAAGAATCACGTAAGATTCGAAATATCTATTGATCAAATTATACAACACGATTGTAAGTTACAATTAAAACGATTTTAAATTAATTTATTTAAGCTTCAACTAGAATTTGTAGTTTCTTGGCTTTCCACTGTCGTGATAAACTTTTTCAAATGAAATGCTTATTTAAAAAAAAACCGTTTAAAATGACAGTGAAAAAATAATTGCAAATCGTATACCAGCAAATTAAAAACAATGAATAAGATTTAACAGAAATGTCCTGCAGATGCTCCTAAAACAACTATGCTGTGACGATCCCATTGAGTTATACAACCTAATATTTAATGTGATAAAGGCGGAGTATGTCAGTATTTTTTGAAAGAGAGATTTTTGAGAAATAATATCTTACTCCGTCAAAATTATTTAGAATTTCGATTTTCATGCGTTGAAATGTTTTTTATGACATTTTCGAAGAGCAAACGGACATTATTGCCACTGGTGAGTAAATAATCTGCGCCGCCTATGGACTTCTCAACCCCAAAGGAGTAGAGTAGGAAACGGGGTGACGGAGGAGGCAATGAGGCGATGGAGAGGGGAGTGGACCACCGGAACTCTCGCTCACTGAACGAAAGCAAACAGCGGAAGCTGCTGCTGCTCGCCGATCGAACTATAACGATAGAGCGGACCCATTCTCGGGCTGCAATCTAACTGAGCAGAACCAAAATGTCTAAAAATCTCTTGATTGTAACTGGCCAGAAACTTCGGCTTCTTACAGCAAAACCTGAAAATTTCCCGCCTGGCGAATTAACGGCAACGTGAGGGACCGGAATTAATGTCCGCAATTACGGAAGGGCGCACTTACAAAAAGAAAATTTAATTAAAAGTTCAACGCCATCTAGCGGATTTGAGAGGCGAACAATAAAATTTTATTATTCCAGCACCCCACAACAGGAATAATATTTGAGAGTGATCAAAATTAATTCGCTTTCAAGTTCCTGCGGCCTATCTTAACGCTCCTTGTGTTTTACATCAGGGTTTGTTCGTCTCGGCCCTTAGACTTTGGATTGGCGGTATGTAAAGCTGATAATTCGTAAAGTATGAAATACCTGAATAATAATCAAGAGACAAATAGTCACAATCGAGACTCCTTTCCAAAATAAAATTGGAAAAATTAAAAATTTGCAGATTCAATACTAGTACGTTACTGCATAATAATTTTAGGTTTAATAATAAAGTTTAAGTTTTTGCGATATGTTAAACTTTATGATGTCATTTTATATACTATTTTTTTCTCTATTTCTCTCGAGTCTTTCTCGTTGCTACCGCAGCGTCAACTACGATAGACATGTAATTTGAGAGATTGACTTTTCTGCCATTTAAGAAGGACAAATGAGCATGCGAGCTAACAGAGAGTAGGTCGTCACCGCCGCCCATGAACATTCGTAATCCCAGAGAAGCCACATTAATGGCTTCTCTTGGCTAGTAACGAGAAATCTAATGGAGGGGAGAGTAGGATTATGGGAAGGGGGGAAAGCCACAGGAGCTCTCATCCATTCAAAGAAATACAACAACGGAAGCTGCTACTTTACGTTTGTGTTCTGTGAGAGTGTGGTATCTCATAAGTGCAGCCAGCCTCCATTTCCAAGCTGTAGGCAATTTCAATAGCCATTTTCTAATTAAATATTTTAACTGCGTTTAAAGCGAACTTTTTTCCAAAAGCTCAATCCTTTTCATGTGTTTATCACGTGTACTAGTTATTAAAGTGCTACATTAATGAGAAGAGATTTGAGTTTTTCCCGTTTCTCATTAAATGCATGTCTTACGAATTTCACTTTTAGGTATATGTATGAGTATTTTGAAAGGAGTACAGGAGTGGACAAAATTTTCTTGCAAGAATTATATTTCAAAACAGACTCTAATAACACGCCTATTTAGCTGTTATTAGCAATCGAAAAAGGATTTCTCCGTACTTATTTTTTAGGATACGGTAATAACAATTTTCAAAAAGCTAATAAAACACTTTCTTTATTTGTTAGCGTTGCTTTATTTTAAAAGGGTATCATTTGGTTGGGCGCTTACGTCTTAAATTTCGAGTCCACGCGCACTACTGCTGTTTTACTTTTTGTATGCGCCAATTACTTATTTACTCATGGATTAGGTGCCCGTCATTGGTGATGTGAACGCGCTGGGACACACTATCTCCTCATCGCGGTATCGCCTTAATAAGAAGCTCATAGCTTCACCACTCTATCCGCAAACGTGATCAAATTAGCCGTTCGTGGTTCACCAGCCACAGGTATGCCGGAGAAAGTTAACGGACCATCGACGACATGGAGAGAGACTATTTTCGGATCGTCATCGAAATCGGGTGCAGGGTTCTTATCCTGTTCTACGGGTGGCGCTGAGGGCTAACGTTGACTACACTCACGCCCTCTCTCGAACGGAGGCCAAATAGACGACGTCATCGATATTACTTCTTCGTGTCCGCCATTTTGTTTTCACCGTCGCCGAAGACGTAAAAGGTTCGCCAGAAATAAGGTTGCAGCGCGCTGGAATACGTCAACTCCCTTGTAATGTCATGAAAATAAAATAAAGCTCGTTTTCCGCAACAAAACTGCGTCCGGAAAAACCATAATCATAACCCGGAAGTTGTCCCGAGATAGGCCGCGAGAGCTGCAGATTTATCTCCTCCCGCTTAAGGGAGCGATAGATTGTTCCGCAAACAATCCTTGGAGACACGAGTTAGACAAACAAATAATTATAATAATGTTATGAGGATCTAACCTTGTTAATGTTAAACGATGATATTTTTTCATGCGCTTGTGTTCCAGTGCAATGCAGAGACACGTCCCAAACTTAAAAATTTGATAAGCCCTTAGGGATAAGTTCATATAAATTTGTAGTTTTACGGGAATCGGAGTCAGAACTTACAAATCATACAAGTGCCCTCTCTGTTGGTAATCGTTTGGGTCATAATACAATTACATTACAGTATATGTAATATATATATATATAGCACGAAAACAAAATGTGACGTTCCCATACTTTTGTACACGTCACAAAAACCCACTAAGACATTAACAAAAGTCCTTTTTATTCAATGGGTAACAAAACTGTCAGCTTAAAATGTAACCTCTCAAACACTTACTCTAATTGAAAATGAGAAATTCTCCGACCTGAAACCTATTAGATAAGGTTTATTGTTGCAATTACCAACCCACTTGTCAAGCGTAGTGATTACAACAAATGATCTGGATTTAGGTCCTTCAAGCCACACTATGGACGGAAGGGAACTGATAATGACGATGGTGACGAATCCATTATTTTTGATTCTATTATCATTAAGAGAGGTCGAATTTATCTCCCCTACTATGTATTTGATACGTAGAGAATTACAGCTTAGTGAGTTTCGTAATCATAGAAATATGATTGCATTTATATCTTTTTCAAATAACACAATTCGATTGAAATAAAACATAACTGTGTTTTAAGATAAAAATATTTCTAACGTTAACGAATTTATATCGAAACGACACGTCAACTCACATGTATCGCGCCCTTAAATTATTGTAACATAAATCAGGGGAGCTCGCAGGAATTCTTAGTTCGCGGTTCGGCCGCGCCGGCTCCTAGGGCGGCGCGCCGCTTTTTACCTGTACATCCCCATGCCGGAATATATACCCGACTCCGGCGCGCCCGGTGAAGTCTCCTGATACCCGCCGTCGCCAGTACTCATGCGCGTGCGCTTCAACAAAATAAATGTTAGCTTTTATTCACCTGGAAATACAGTTAGCGCAAGTTCGAGTCGTACTTAGTCTGTTCTTGTTATTAATTTATTTAGTTTAGGATTTTCTCTATAGACACGCCATATTTTTGTTGTAGAGCAAAAGCAAAAATTGGAAAAATAAAAACATTAAAAAAACACGTTCTTTTCTACTGTTACTCTCTTGATTCTTTACTTATGTACCTTTTTCTTATTATTCATGAAGCTGTAATAATAATACCAAATATTCTGTGAAAATAACAACCTGTACCTATCCACTTCAAATTTAATTCAACACATACCTTAATCTGATCATTGTTTGTTGAATAACAAACAATGATCAAAATATTTTTAGATTTCTCCTAAGTAAAATAAAATGAAAAATATTAGACTACTTAAAAGCCAATCAAATTATTACGCTAATATAATGTAGTTACAATTACATATTGTTATTTTTGGAGTCGGTGTCTATTGCTAGGTATATTGTAGTGTTTCCTTGGCTTGGTGAAAGGGTCAGTGGTTAGGGTTCAACCTTGACGAATTTTTAACTTCAAGTTAACCACACGCTGCGTGACTCGGAGGGCACATCGAGCCGCCGGTCACAGCAACCTCTCCCCTCGCCGGACCAGCACGGAGGCTCAAGGTCGAGAATCTTTAATTTGAAATCAAGAGATTATGATAGGGTACACCCTAGCAATGCGGCGATTGATACTTGTCACGAGATAAGATTACAGATCTTAATTAAGTCTTTAATGGTCAAAAGTGGATTTTCATAACAGTGAAAGTGCAATATTAAAAAAAATCGAGGTATTTTGTATTTCGTATCCAACAACGCTAGAGGTAGCACTATTCTGAGAGTTCTAGGGAAAAACCGGAGCTGCTATCAAGTAGTCGGTAAAAAGAGCGATCTAGAAAGATAGGTGGCGCACGTAACCCCTATGCAAATACGACTTGAAATCCGATTCAGCCCTAAGACGGGTCATGTGTTTTTTAGTCCCTTCGGATCGTTGAAGGCGCATATAAACGACGTGAAAACACTCGCCTGAATTCGGAGTAACGGCTAAAACGTGATTTTCTTCAAACGACAGAACGTAAAGCGCATTATCGGCACTACATCCCCTTTTGAAGATGTAACGCCGGCTCCGGTAGCCCGACGACGCGCGTTGTCTCTCCGTATTACCACATTTTCGAGTCACAAATGGCGAGTATAGTCTTCGGCAACGTAAAATCCTATTGTTGTTTTAAGGACATGAACATCTGCTACCGAATATAGCGTATCTCCTAGACTTCCACGACTTACCACTCAAACCGACGTGACCAAAGACTGTCAATCCACCTGGTGCGAGCCCGTCGCCACAACGTCCAGTTCTCGATCGCCACTCCATAACTTTTCTTCTTCAGCACTGTTATATAATTACATTCTACATATAATTGAATTCTACTATTGAATTAGCCTGCTCCAAGCGAAAGTCTTAAATACCACGTTAAGTGACTTTATGAGACCAACCACTTTTAGCATCTATGTATCGTATATTTAAAAATATATAAATCCGTTTCGTGAGTATATTGTGGGATGTCGTATTGAACGCCCGCGCGAGTAAATCCAAAAATGAATCAGGAACGTAAGAATTGGTAAATATAAATAAATAGAAAAAATTATAAAAGGAAGGATATATTTGAAAAAAACTACCTCGGATACCACAAGATCATTATTTTCTGTAAATGAAAATGATCAAGGTCGCCACGGTGTTACCACGTCCTCATGGAAGGGCGACAGAAGTCACCGCCGGGGTCATAGGTCGGTGAGAAACGGTTCAAATACTGCAATTCTTTTTTTTTTCAGTAAAAATATACACATTTTTCATTAAAAGGAATTCGAATCTTTGGGTGGGTGACCCCATTCAAATCCGTCACGTAATACAATTTCAAAGAAACTTCGTTATATCTTCTATCGAATTCTAACGGCCATTTCAACTTCGGGGAAATTTCAGTGAATTACTTTATTCCAGCAATTCGTATTAAAGCCTCCCGATTTTCCCCCATTTCCTATTCTAGGATAAAATCCGTCTCGATGCAAAAAGCGTTATGATCCATTTAGCTTTTTGATTTGAAAGAAAACTAATTAGCCACCCATACAAGCTTTCTTATACATAACAGTATTCATCAGACCGGAGTCTTCTCCAAAATGGATGGAAAAAAATGTATTTTATACAACAAATAAAATAAATAACAATAAAAAAGCAGTATATAAAACATTTAAGATCCAACACATTTTAGTCTAGCTCACGACCTCCCTATTCCCTCACTTACGATTCCAATTTCCATCACAGTTTCGATTTTGGTCCTCCGATCACACTCTCATTATTAATAACCACTCGGTATAAAAAGAATATGGAATTTCTGTTATGTTGGCACGGACAAGGTTGCTCACAAAAGCTTGTATAATTACAAAGAATTTCAATTTTATTTACCCGCTTAATGGCGTTCATTTTCTCATATTTTGGTCAACTTGACTGCAGCACAAATGAAATACCACATTCTCACTGATTAGGGACTTGAATTAGCAGCTTCCGCTGTTGTATTTCATGGAGTTCTGGTAGCCGATTTCCTTGGTTGGAGTGAGAGTTCCGGTAACCCACTCCCAGCTCTCGACCTTCAATGGACCCTATTCCCTCTAACAGATCTATTCCCTCCCAAAAGACCGGCAACGCACTGATGGCTCCTCTAAAATTGCGAGTGTCCATGAGCGGCGGTGACCGTCTACTCTTTGACGGCTCGCCTGCTCCTATGCCCCTCGATTGGACTATAACAAAAACTAACCCTAATATTCTCTGAGACTACCCCTAACAAGTAGCGATTATGAGCATCCTTAGGAACGATAATGGCTCAATGGTTAATTATGTTACCTTCTAACTAAAAGGTACTGAGTTCAACCCTGAGCATGGACGAATTGCTTATTGACAATAAAATTAAATCAAATTGAATAACTCGTTTTATGCGATGAAGTGCACGATATTCCAACATTTTTGTACATTATCTTAGCGGTTGTAACCAGGTTCGTTGGCAGATACTAACACCACTGAGTCTGCGTGGATTACTTAGAGCCTGTGTGGATGGCTTAGAACCTTCTTGGATGCCTTAGTGCCTGCACGAGTGGCTTAGTGCCCGCATGGATGGCTTAGGGCCTGCGTTGATGCTTCGAAGTCTTCTAAATGTAGTATACATATATATATATATATATATATATATATATATATATATATATATATATATATATATCTTTGAATAATGGTAGGATAGTATGACTCCACATTGAATTGAATAAAATGTCAAAACGACCCGTCATTAACATTTTCTCGCGGGAGTGGCATAAATATTTTAAGGTAAAACCTAGTGCATTTTGCGATTGAGGTCATTATTTGTAAACGCTAAATTTAAAATCTTGTTCTTGTATCTAGTTTTCGAATTAACGTTTTTCATACCAACAGATAGACAAAGTTTTATGTTAATTTTAAAACAACACGTTCATAGACTACATATGATAGCTTACAACCGCATTATACATTAGAATCATGCCGTGGCCAAATTGGCTTCAACAAGAAAATCAGTACGGCTCGAACGACAAGATACGATACCCTAAGAGGATACAGGCTTGAAGTAGCGGCTTCCGCTAGTGTATTTCGTAAATTTCCGGTAACCAAAAGGTATTTTGTTCCTTCCTAAAAGTTCCGGTGGCCTACTCCACGCTCTATCAAATATCCTATTCTTTCCTAAAAAGCTGGCAATGCACTAGAGACTCTTTTAAGATTGCAAAAGCTCGTGTTCATGGGCGACGTTGAATACTTACTTTCTCTCATCCTCTAAGTTTTATTAACAACCATTTACCAAACGAAACTGAAAAACAGAGTTCTTAACGAGGTTCTCGGAGGGTTGTTTGCGAGGCTAAAATCCCGGGGTGTAGCCAGGCTTATAAGTCCTAAGATTTTCATTATTCTATGCCATAACCGACTGTCGATATGGACACTGAAAATAGCTGAGGAGGTCTTCTTTCGCTTTTTTAACTAAATAACATACATCATCAAATATTGCATTCACATTCAACTGGAATCATCTTTACAATAATGTTTTTCCCTTAAGAAAACATGTAAAATCGGTTCTTAAATACTCTTGACTTGATAAATTCCTTTATTAAAACTATTGAAAACGGCAATCCACTTAATACTGTCTAAACAGTTTTTAGTATCGAAAAATATTCCGGGCATAAGTGTAATATACTTAAACTTATTAAAAATTATCTTAAAAAAAAATTGGTTGCCTGTAAAGTCGGTATACGGGCGAAAGTTTTACGTGACAACGACTTTGAGTGGTAAAATCATTTTAATGTGAATATTCATTCGTATAGTAGGAAGAAGGATGAAATAATAGTAACAATTTAAAACATTTATTTATACAAAGAATTATATTTAAAACATTAATTTATACAAAGAATCTCGCACTGAATTTCATATTAACAAAATTTTATTTTTACCTTTACACATACATACGTATTTATATACAAATATACATACAATAACTTGCAATACATTTGCGTACAATGAAACAGCGTTTACTACAACTTAACTTGTTCCTATCTGAGTGGAAGGGACGTGCCTTTCACTTTTATGTCTGTCTCTCTCGCTCTTAGGCGGGCTAACCATGCCCGAGTGGAAGGGACGCGTGCCTCTCACTCGCTCTCATTGTGAGCGCATAACGTGAGCGGAGCGTAACGCAGTTTCTTGAAGTGTCACCCGGCAAACCAATTTATAAGACGTTGTCACGTCAAAAAGTACGCATAAAATGTTAAATTAAAATAAAATACACTCGCACCATATTCACGTTGAAAAACCACCTTTACGAATAAAATGCAGTAGGTAGAGTCAAAATTTTATTCTTCTACATTTATCACGAAAATGGATCACGGATCACATTTCTAAAATACACCTTTCCGACCGATTCCACAGTGGGAGTTTATTTCCCTTAAAATAAACGACGGAACTTTGGGAAAATTTAGCGGACTGAAAGCTTTCAAAGGCGGGGCTTCATCGAGGGCTTCGCGAAAAAAAAGGCGTAATCAAACTTCGCCGAGATACCATCAATAATGATTAACAGGGACCTTTTTAATTAAACGCGGCGAATTTTAAGGAAAAAGCTCTATCCCTTTACTTGCATTTATTCTGTCGCCAGTAATTTAAGTTATTCACCAGAATGAAATGGGGATTATTGTCTACCAGTTTATCATACGAGACTCTGTTTAAAGCTTAATATTATTGGATATTTCATTGTTGCCTAATTTTACACTAGAGTGTGAGAAGTATAGCTCAAAGTCAAACTCTGACAAATCAAATATACTCCTCGATGCCTGTAATTTTGAAATAGATGTAAATGCAAAAATGAGAAGCATTATATCATGAAATTCAATTAACTAACAATTAATCAAATTAGCTTACAAATCGCATTGTAAGTTTTTTACGGTTCCGTACGTCCATGAGAAAACGGAACCTTCATGGAAGAAGTCTCATGTCTGACTATATGTGTCTGTCGCAAATCAATTTTCCTAAAATCCACTGGACTAAAAACATTAAAATCAACATTTTTCTTGGACATGATAACGTCTTATTAATGGATGAACGTCGGCTGCACGCACGAAAAAGCATGACTTATTGTCGCGTTCCGCTTGAGCCGAGCGTGCGAGCGAGAGCGCGGAACAAGCGATAGAGAGGCACGACCGGCCTATGCGCTCGGCTTATGAGGCATCTATCTCTCTTCCACTCCATCGGCCGATGCGTCCGAGTAGAAGAGAGACAGCGGCCGCACACAACCTACACGTGAATTGTTATGTCAACTTTTTATAAAGTGAAGTGAAAAGTTAATTTGGTTTCCATTGTTTAATACAACAATTTCAATTAGCTCCTTCTTTGTATTATAGAAAATAATGATAATTCATTGATAATACGATAATTCAATTCAATTCATAAAATAATGCAACTTTTCGTCAATGTTTTCTTATGACGTTATCACGTAAAATTATCATCCGTAAACCGATTTTATAGACAACCAATTTTCATTTATATATTTTGGTGATAAAATGTGGTTTTGTGTGGTACTTAGGCTCCATAAACAGTTTGAACTTAATTTGAACAATCCATATTCTGCTGATTTGTCAAGTTACATTTGAATTAGTAGGAAATTGTCAATAGGCGTACATTAAAATACGTCATAGCGCATGCATGCAAGTTTTGAAATGGTGCCACAGTCAAAACACAAAGAACTTTATTCTTAAAATTAGATTAGTTTTGTATCTGGTAATATTCGTTTTCAAGTATAATATTATAATTACTTTTTAAATATTTTTTATGTCAGTGGTCGATACCGGAGAATACACGTGGACTTAAGTACTTTAATAAAACATTCATTACCATTTGTAATTCACTAATTTAACTATTTCTAGAAGTAGTTAAATTAGTAAATATTACAATACTAACAGTTCGGTTACCGCATATTCGCGAATTTTCTGCACCGCATAAGGGTTAACACAATGGAGACTCTACGAATAAACGGATTAACACGTTCGTCGTAGCACTGCTTACAGCGGCCGGGGAACGCCAACCTTTTTTAAAGCATAATAATCAGTTGCGAGAAAAATGTCCAATAATTCTTTAATATTAAAATTTTGCATGAATTAAAAATAAAAACGAATATGCCAGGTGTTCATAGTCGTTTTTGTTGAGAAACGGGTTTAACTATTCGACAAAAGGTTTAGAGAGGTACAAAATTCACCCGTGGAAGCCCCAATGGAAAAGATATTAAAGGAAACGAACGAAGCTGTCTTTGTGCATCTTATCAAAAAAATTATAAATATACAAGGATTGTTACAAAAATATACGAAATTCTATCTGTTCAACACCTTCATTACGCAAAAATTTCGTAAAATTATTTAAGATAATCACACTATTCAAACAACACCACTTTAGCAAATATTGACAGTGGGTGACCTAGAGTTATTTTTTTTTATTTAAAATAAATATTTTACAGCTATACCCAAAGAGAGGTGATTATTAATCTTCTTAATTGTGTGCTTTCGATGTACTGCACAATGACCTAATTTAAGATGACACACTTCTTTGCGTAAAATGTGAGCTTAAAGTGTAAAAGTTGAGCTGCCTCTACAGCGGTGACCAAATAGAAATAACTGCTAATACCCTAATTTCGGACGAACTCTACTGAAGTCGAAACGACCCAAGTTAACTTTTCTTCTACTCGATGCGAGATGTGAAGGTTGCTCGTTGCGGTAATAGGTCACCACTATCTAGAACGACAAAAGCGACCGGTTGCCGACCGCTCGCATCAGATATAAGACGGCCAACGCTCGTGTGTAAGCTCAATTTATGTGCGCGCCGCGCTGAGAACTCGCGCGCGCGCCCGGCGTCGGCGGAGCGTGCGCGAAATTTCGCGAGGATTTGCGGTTTTTGCGGCTCGCTTCGAAAAAAAAATATTCGTGTAATACCGTTGTAAAAATAAATCTAACGCGAAACACTTTCTCGAATTTGGTAATATTTACTTCGGTCTAATCGGAGTAAATATTTCAAATATTTTCTTCCGGCGTTTAATATATTTGGCTATAGTCCGATATTTGAATGTTGAATGTAGAAGTCAGAATAACTGAACCATATGGATCTTGTACAAAAAGCACAAGATTAAATTGAACATTTTTATAGACAACTTATTCCCAAAATTAAAAATTTGTATTTTTTACAACCATAGGGGAAAATTAAAAACAACTACAAAGGTCACTAAATGCTATTTATGTACTTAGTAGATAACATTTTAAAACGGATATTTATGCTTTATGAAAAAAAGATCATATTTCATTGCGTGTTTACAATCTCGACACAAGTTTTCGATAAAATAATGCAAACAAACGATAGATCCGTTTATTTACATCCCACTTGAGGCTACTGAACTTGCTGGTTTAGTGTTATAAAAAAACTTAAATTAAAAATCTCGAAAATCCTTGGCACAAATAATACCTATGAAAAATAAAAAGGTACTACCTATTGGCCCTTTAAGTTTAATATAAGTTGTAGGTTCGGATGACCGTTAATTCAGGCATGGGCTCAACAAACATGTACTGTTTTGATATTTGCTTATGATGCATAAGTAAGTTACTCCTATTTAAAACCCATACTTTATCGTTTTCAATTGTTTTCTGTCGTTTTATCTAACAACTGACTTAGCGGTTCCCCGACACGACGACGCTTGTATCAAATATTATCTACTACTTATATTAAACTTAAAGGGCCAATTATATTTTTACTTTTTTAGAGGTATCATATGTGTGGTGAAAGCATTTTTATAAAATTTTTCAATTAAATCCTATTTCCTGCTTTTCAAACATTATATATTACTAGTGGACACGCTACTATAGACAATTGTCTACAAGTTACGAGGGATGACAATAGAAAAGACCGATATAAGCCAAGCTTACGCTGACTTTAAACTCCATTCAAAAACTAAACGAAACAATAAACATCCATTTTTAAAGAGAATGGCATCACATGGCCAATGAGCAAATAACGGCCGTTAACTTTAACGAATATCAATTCATTTTGACAGACATTGTAGTAAGGTGCATTTTGTCATTGGCGCAACGGGAATTTGACAATATTAAAAGACTAGTATTTTTCTCTGCAAACTGTTGAGCGACCTAATATTCTATCTTATTTGTAAAATGGACCGATTTTATTCAAATCACAAACCTTCTATGTATATGATTTGCTAACAATATAAATATTAGAGGAACACACACAAACAAGGTTCCCAATAAGATTACGTTACAACCGAGCTTTGCTAGGCGTCTTTCGAGTTTGCTGTGGGAATACGATATCTTACCACCTTATCAGACCACAAATTTACATCGAAATCGTTAGATTCGTTACCGAAATACCGATATATATTTTTTTATATATGTATGTGTATATATATATATATATATAAATATATATATATATATATATATATATATATATAGATATATATATGAGTGTGTGTGTGTGTATGTGTGTGTGTGTGTGTGTGTGTGTGTGTGTGTGTGTGTGTGTGTGTGCGTGTGGGTGTGGGTGTGTACAGAAGAACTGCTCACTTAAAGTGATGAGAATTTAACGCCATGCATAATTTTAACGAAACATCAGCGCCGCGACCAGCCCTTAGACGAAAACCAGCAGAGATTGAGGTATCGTGGGAGGTGATCTTCAACAAACTCAAAAGCGCCACGATACTCTTGTGTCTAACCACGTTCGATTCGCTGATGGGCATCGACGCGTTCACGCGCCGTGGACGTTGATTGAACGGGCAGAGCGCCGACGGCGGGCAGTTCGCGCTCGCCCACATCGCCCACACACGCACACACACACACAAACGAAGGGCGGGGGGGTGCGGCGAGGAACGCGAAGGGGTCGAGTCACGTGGACGTGACGTCACAATCCGGATTGAAAATGTAAAGCCTCTTATGTAATTTTCATGAATACCGCAGCACGTGACCCGTTGGCGATCCACTTTTTGCCTCGCTATGCCCTTAAACGCTTTTTGATGGCGCCCGCGCCGGGGCCCGCCTGCAGGGCTCAATTTTGAGTTCGATTCCAGGACGACATTAGAAATCGTCGTACTAACTAACTCATCTTGTAGTAAGCCGAGTTCGCCCTCCGCTCCACCCGCATGAGCGTAGAATGGATTCTCTCTTTTTCTTATATCGCCCGATCACTCTGCCGAACGCGTTCTCGGTCTCGTTCCCGCTTTTGATTCCAATCTTCGTCCCGGGTCTGCCTTCAGTTCAATTCCTATAAAAATTTATAGGAACCGAACTGAAGGCAGACCCGGTGTATATACACCACATTAACTGATCCTCTTATACCAAAGACACACTTACTGCAACTATTTTTTTTTTATTGTGAAACGGTCCCACTCACGCTCACGATAACGATTCGAGTTCTGTTTGCGATTCCAGTACGTGACTTTTTGAACTTGACCCCACCTTGAACGTTACTGCTACGAATGATCAATGAGCATTAGTAATTTATTCTATGTTCAAACGATCATACAAATTAAAAGCAATATTTTTATAAATCATAACCGATACTTTATTTATGATTTGTAAGCTAGATTACTCTAATTTTTTTTCCAAAATCCATTCTATAGCTCATGCGTGAAAGAGTGACATACATCCATCCGTTCTCGCAAATTCACTCGTTTATTGCATTACTTGTTGGAAGAAGGTGTGTTATCGTGCATTAGAATCAAATGCAATGATAGCTTAGCAGTCCAGCCGCCACCTGCGACTTTGGAAGCGTGAGTTAGAGGTCTAGCCTAATGTCTAGTCTAATTTTTCTATTTCATATGCAAATTAAACTGTAAATTGTACTGGAGTGAATCTAAAGATGGAACGTTAATCTAAATGGAGTTAATGAAGTGAATCTAAAAATAGAAGGATCATGAGAGGGCATACTCAAAATTTCAAGTTTGTTTAGAAAATGAGTAAGGTTTTCTCATATAAAATGGTAAAGGTTAATGCAAACGATACCAACTACATGATATCGCATGCCTTTGGCGTGCATGTTCGGGTTTCATTGATAAACTTCAGTGTAGCAAAACTGTTACGTAAAGATCGCTGCAAGTGAAGATTGGCGGTTTGTGTCTATCCCCCTGGGAAATATAGGCGTGAATTTATGTTACCACATCCGTTGTATTTTCCTTCTAAGATAAAAACGTGAGCTTATATTATTGGAACATCGTGGTGATGTGTCTAAGTAAACGTACCCCTGAATTCTTCAAACACTTGACAACTTGCCTATGCGCGTTAGGCCAAAAGCCTTCCTTTGGCTTGAGCTACAGATCAGAATTCTATAGCTGAATACTTTCTTTAAAAAAAAACATATTTAAATTATATCGCTATTATAACCAAAGTCTTGATTATGTGCCTTTTTAAATAAAATGTTCCATCTTTTCTGAATTAGGTAGACAGAAAAACGGACTGTTTGACTTAATTATCGTTGTTATGAGTATCGTTCCAATAAATGATTCAATTTTGTGTCAACTTTTTGTTTGGGTTCCGTGCCTCCAAAATAAAAAACCGAACCCTTAAGGATCGCTCGTATGTCTGTTTATCTGTTCGTCTGTCACAGTCAATTTGCTACGAATCTTCTGGACATTTTAAACTGACATTTGGAGCACATGTCTGCGACAACAAATTTAATAATGAGGGTCACTTTTGAAGGTATATTAAAAAAACGAATTTGGCATACTATGCCATGTGAGATATCAAATAGAGGTGCTTATTTTGAAAATCTTAAATACATGTATCCATATCATTTTAAATGGTTTTAAAGTTATTTAAGCAAATAGATAAATACTGACAATTCCTTCCTTATCTCGGAAACTTGTAGACCCAAAATTGTGAAAAAACAACATAATATATTACTTACTCATAGATTACAGAAAAATCTACAAGTAGGTAGCCCATAGATCGCTTCGTTCCGATTCATTTCAGAGTCCAATATAAACTAACACTACGTCTCTACTCATATACTTAGTGTCAATTTACAGTGGACTTTAGGAAATACGATACAAATTGAATTTTAAGGACAAATCAAAAATTAAATATCAGACCACCTTTTATCGTTCAATTTTAGTCCACGTATTAAAAAACATACCACAAGACAGAATTCGAAAATGGACAATATATTCAGCAATTTTTTTTAAACACACTACCATACATTATTTTTATAGTTACCACAAAGAAATTGGGATCAGATTAAAAAAATATGATAGCTATATTTAACGTATAGAACCCTCTCCACACGAGTTCAACGCGCACTTGTCCAGCTTTTTAACTTAGTTAATATACATCATGTTTAAAATTTACCCATTTCACAAAGCAGAAAAAGATCTTTTTATTCACAGATATTACAGAAAAAAAAACAAACCTCGAAAGTCAAACACGACGAACGTTGAAAAGGAAAAGATAACAGAGCCACAGGAAAAAATGTATCATCTTCGTAAAACTTTCGCTGTGGTAACTTTGAAAGGAAAGCGAACTTTCACGGTAACTCGGTCTGCGCAAGTTTTTCCCGGCTATCTCTTTGTGTCGGTCTGTTTATGCAATCCATAAATTTCGACAAATCATTAGCATTCATCGGATTACGGCCAAATCAAAGGGAGAGTTATGCATTTCAACTTATTAGTTATTTCCCAAAAACCACTAACTAACTCACTAATAAATTAAATATAGTCCAAAAAATATGTAAATATAAATTGCATCGTCTATTTCGGAAACCATAAAGCTAATCTTTCTGTTAAAAAAAATTACAACTACCCTTCTGTTGCCAGCTGAAGGGCATCAAGCAAACAATGACATTTGACTTTTCATAAAAATACATCATATTTTTTTTATTTATATGGATAGGATTTCGAACTGTCCTTATATACATAAGGACAATTCGAAACATAAGCTACGTGGCTCCAATTTGGCCTATTTTTCATTGGCCCTTTCATACAAACTACCGCCGTTTTGTTTTCTCTCAACCGCTCTATGATGGTACAATTGATAAATAAATTATTTCTTTTAAGCCTAAAAGCCATTGTGTGGTGGGTTTTTCTCGCCTAAATAATTTTCAATATTGTGTGTAAAAAGGACCAGAACATTAGAATATATACTATGTGTTATTTATTTGTTATTACGTTATTTATATTTATTTTATTACGGTCCGTGTCTCATATTTCGTACACCGTTTCATTTGAGCCAAATAAATAAATAATAAAGGAACTACGTTATTCGACTTCGACTACTCGACCCTACCTTGACCGAACGAGTGCCATATGTAGACGAACTCTATATAAGTTCTGTTTAAACAACACAGACTCCTGAGGATGTTCACTCCGAGTAGCTCTGTATAAGTCGTAAGATGCTAAAACTATCGAGGTACGCGTTTTCTCCTAGCGCCCCCTAGCGGGCAATGCAAAAGGAGTCATATTTTTTATTGTAGAAAGGTTCTCTGCACTTGGCGAGCATTTTTTGCGCCTTCGGGACTTTGAAGAATACTGTTTTATGTTATTTTTGCTTTAAAACGAAATTACATTTAAAATTTTTGTTTTCGTCTATATATTTGGTAAATAATGTTTTTTTTCGTATTCATTATAGAATTTTCAAGAGCCAAACAAGCTTGTGAGGCAGCGGATAGTAGTAGGTGATCAACGCTGCCCATGGACATTCGCTGCCCAAAGGAATCACCAGTACATTATCAGCCTCTTGGGTAGAAATTGGATACTAGGAAGGAGGATTAATAGAGAGCAAGTATGGTGATAGAGAGAGTGTGGAGCCACCGGGACTCTCACTCACTGGACATAACCTAAGCTGTTAGTTCACATCTGTATTCTGTGAGCAGCCCAATTTCGTCCTGCAGCCAATTTGACCACAAGACGGCTTTACCACTCTATTGAATGTATAAGAAAAAAGGTTGTCGCAAAGTATTAAGGTGTTATTAAATTTACATCGAATTGCCTCGTGAATTCCCGTATCACCTTTTGATAATGTCCTAGTAAAATCTAACACTAGATTTTATTTTTATTTATAATTTAACTATTGTAATTACAATAAATTATAAAACACAGTAAAGCATCATAAATATTTCAATTTTATGAGATATTTACTTTATGCTTATCTAGTCTTGTAACTTAATGACAAAAAAAGACTTAATTATGATTGCGACGCGACCGACGGTTAAGTTGTGCTGGCATAAACTCACTTCGCCGCTACCAAGTGGTGAAAATGATGATCTTTGAAGATAGCATCTCTAGTGCATACAACCCGATGTGCCACCCTAGACTATAATTATACAAAACAGCAGTCGACCGTATGAATCAGTCGAGATGAGTTGAAACCAACCAAAGTGGCGCGCGAACAAAGTGCCTCAAATTGGATAATTGCTTCTTTTTTTAATAAAACTGGACTAGCTGCTTTGAAGAATTGTCGTACCGTGAATAGTGATTGGTACACGACTATTTGTTTGCCGAAAGTTATTGACGAACTCCCTTAAAATAACCGTAAATGTCATAATATCTTTTATCACGAAAATGCTAGTTCCCACACTGCCAAACAGATTAACAATTTTATAAAGGAGAAAAATGTGGCACATGTGAGTATTGCTGCATACAGTCCCGACCTGGCACCTTGTGACTTTTTATTGTTTGCAAAAATTAAGAAGAAGTTACTCGGTCAACAATTTCCATCACCAGATGAGGCTGTCGAAGAGCATGAAGAACATATTTCCGAGGTCACCGGGGAGGAGTGGCGTAAATGTTTTTGAAATTGATTCATTCGCATGAAAAAGTGCATTTGTGCTGACGGAGAATATTTTGAGAACAATAAATTCATTTTTGACCCTACATAGTAATTTTTTCTCATGCATTCCAGAAATTTTCAGTGCGTGTTACGTTTAATAGAAAATAGAAAATGAAGTAAAACGTGTAGAACCTCAAATCACAATATGTCGAATTCAAAATTAATAGTGTTTTGCACTCAACGTACCATAATTCCTTACAATATAAGGAGTTCTGGTGTGATGAGGAAAAATCCGACACTTGCATTATTACGTAAATACATTTCCCTTTCAGAAAAGTATTCTTTTGTCAAGATTTTCTAAAAGAATCTAGTTCGAGAAATACAAAATTCATCATAAAATATTTTAACAAATTTTCGCATAAATAATTGACATCATAATTTTTTTTATCAATACGAATTCCATATAAAATATTTCGCCGCCGTTACACGTTTTCGGGGCGCGTGATAAATTGTGTTGGATGTTAAATAATAGCAACACTTGTTACCGCGTTCTGCCATTAATTCCTGACTGGCGCCGCCCCGCGCCCTCGGCCAAGGGCGCTTCGGCCGGGAGCCGGCGGTCGCCATTTCTTTCTAGTTGGGAAAATCGGAGAATAAACTCTCGGCCGCACGATGTAAAAGAGCTGATAAATATCAAGAAACTCTGAGGTGTCTTTGATACACCCGGTTGGAACGAAGTGCCTTTCGCTATGTGTAAAAAAAGCACTATACGGCGCTTACGGCAGTATACATTTTTATTTATTAAAGACTTCAATTTGCTCAATTGTGTAATCATGAAATCAATGATAGACGTCACTTTCGCATATTTATATAAGTATCTATTTATTGAAAGTTTGAAATTGATTGCTTTCCATAAGTTATTCTACAGTTTTTGTGATATCACAAAACTTTTTGAACTTCCCACGAACTATTACATAAATGCATATTCGATAACATAACAACCCTTACCAGACCAAGCAACGGAATAAAGTATCGCACAATAAAAATTTGAATAAAACATCAAACATGAATAGGTTTCTTGCCCGACCTTTTCGTTTATGTTAATCCAAGCTGGCGTTGGATTCATGATAAGTGCATTTTAAATTTCAATAATGCATGAGACATTCGATATCTCACCGAAAAATGCAATTGCAATGTTATTATCACTTAGAGGAAAATAACTCCTATCATCACCCAAATGATAAAACATATTAATTTCGTCCAAATCTCGATTCCACACAATAGTCAGATTCAGGGAAAATTCACGAATCACATATTTTTTGGATAAACATTCAATTCTAGAATTTCATGAGGAAATTCAATACTTCATCCTTTCCTACGCTTACGTTAGCAGCACACAGAGAATATTGCCCTACCTCCTTCGTGTTTTGTGGAGATTCTGGTGATAAATTGTAATTAATTAAATGGAATACTTAAAATCACACCGAGAAAGGAGTTTCCTGTGTTCCATACTGAGGGCGAGAATGGGAAAATTGAAATAGAAACCGTACGCCGCCTCTCGGACTACAACCTTTCATCGGACAAATCACCGCAAACAAACGAACGTAATATTTATATGACTTCTTTGGTAAATAATTCGGTAGCTCTGTGCGATACAACCGATCGGATTTGAAGATGTTTTTTAGCATTGTCGGGAGGCAAACGAACAGGCGAGCAATCAGAAAGCAGATGGTCACCGCCGCCCATGTACACTCGCCATCCCAACTCACTGGACGAAAAGCAACAACAGAAGTTGCTATTTCACGTCCATACTCTGGTCCGTAGTATGGTTTTTCACTAGTCCATTTATGCAGCATAGTTACCAACAGCATGGCTCTACCGCAGCAGACAAGTTTTTATATTACTCCGTTTCTGATGTTGTGGCCTTTTCAGATGGCAAAATAATGCCTGATGCCCTTTTCTCATGAAACACCCGAGCCTTCCGTATGAATATCCTGTAGGCTGTTCAGGGCCACGATATGGTAAAGCAAAGATCGTTCGTCATACAGCGCTGTTATAAATCGCGAGCTTCGTGGTTCGTCGGATGGCCTCGTGATAAGTCGTAAACGTCATTTTAGTTCTCTTTCTCACGCCCGGCGGACGTATCGTTCGCTCTCTTACACACACATACACTAGCACGGTATAACGCACGATACTTTGCCGCTCTGAATTGGCTACGACTAATATACTGCGCAGTTATTACGCTCCCCGACCCTTCCTCCTTCTCCGCCGCGTTCGTATTTTACGCTATTGCGACGCTTTCGTGACGAACTTCACAGCGGCAAAGTTTCGTGTTATGTACTGTATATTTTTACTGCTCACAATGTTTATTACGTGTGAGTGGCGTCCGACGCAGCTACATTAGTAAGGATAATGGTTTTTTAATGTGATAGAAGAAAAAATTAACTACAATTAATATTTATTATGTGATGAGGTTTTATATAAGATGAATAACACTCATTTCAGACTGTACATTATATGTTTTATTGAAACAAATATTTAAATCTGAACTCAAAACTTAAATTATCTTTGTTTCACAGGTTACAGCTTAAAACTTAAAATACGTCATTACATGTTTTTGAAAATTCGGAAGTCGGTTTTCCTTCAAGAAGAACGAGCAAAAAGCTAATCTCAGGTTTTTTGTATGTACACTTTATATAAAAATTATAAAACTTCAATTACATACGACATACAGAAAGTTAATGTCTGTGTGCATCTATGCTTTAAATACATCGAAATTCCATAATACCCTATTTTATAAAGTATTCCCTTAATATTAACCTTCAATTTATACAAGGGCAAGTTTTGTATATTTGATATATCTAAATACACCGTATTGAACATGTACACACAGACACACAAACACACGCACACATAGCGCCTTAAATGAACTGATTGATGACTTTCAATTACAGGCTTTATGTTCAAAGCAAAAGTTTCACACACTGTTATCTTTTTGTTAAGGGATAAGTTTGCAGAAGATAACTTCTTCTTTTAAACTCATTTCTATTCATGAAATAGAATTAATTTGTTAGATGTTTGACGTTAAGCTGTTTTTACTATCTAATCTTTTTTTTCTTAATCTGGAAGTCAGTATTGAGATGAGAAGCATTTGCAAAAAAATGTGTATTTAGACAAAAAATCGTACAAAAATTCAATTAAAAGTGCATTCATTATTACAAGTCTGAGTGCATTTTCATAATTTTTGACATTTCGTTTAAAAACTACAAAATGTGTTTAAGATGAGCTCGAATGTTATGTTTCGTAATATTATTTTTTCTTACATGTTGCTATAAGTGAATTTCATAAAACTATAATCATGTTTTTGGCTTCATTTCGTTACTATATATTAAATATTCAATTCTTTTTTTTCTATACGGCTTATAAGAGGCAAATGAGCATGCGGCGATTAGAACGTCGATGGTCACCGCCACCCATGGAAACCCACAACGTCAGGGGAGTCACTAGTGCGTTGTCGGCTTTTTGACATGGAGTAGGTTTTCTTTCTTGATGAACCCTTTACCGAGATATGGGCTCTGAATTTTTATTTACTTAGAATTCAATGTTTTTATTTAATTACTAATATTATTTATTAAATGTCTCTGTTCAAACTGAAGTAGGTATTTCATATAAATTACACGAGCTTTCAACAATAATATCAAGTTCATAACTTCGAACCTTCCGTAAATATATTTTAGCATTTAATTTAATATTTATTATAACGCCTGATATTGAATAAATTGAAGCAACCTGGATGAAAGTCACATTTTATTAATTTAATTTAATGTCATATTTTCTCAACACTTTCTGTAAACTGTACTGAATCACATTTACTTTCTAATTAAATTTCAAAATATCTTTCTTTGTTTCGTACCATTCTCTACTATGCCTTTAGAAAATAGATATTAAATAGAATGTTAAATGAATACAATTTTATGTAATGATAAAGTATTAGCCGTGTTTACGCATAAAAATTAAAATGCCGTAATTAAAAAACCAAAAGCATAACAGGATGTAACGTATCGATGAGACAGTGAGACGAGTGAGACATAAAGGAGAAATTTCAAAATAGAATGAGCGCAGTAAACGGAGTGAATGGGGCCTTGCACGCTATCTATGCAGTCAATACGTTTTCCGTAACACAAAACATTGTTTCATCGTAGCTGCAAATACGCGGCAGACGGAAGTAATGGGTGTTGAGACATCGACAAAGGGTCCCGCAGGTGAGACCCCCGCGGAGCCGTTGCTGCACCGCGATAACTTAAAAAATCACCCAATCATACAGAACGTATTGTGTTCATACATTCCGGCTTTCAATACGCCCACCTAATACATTCCCGCGCGCGGCGCCCGGCGGGTGATAACTCAATTTTCAGTAGCGTTCGCGCGCAGGAGTCTTTCAGGTTTCTATGAAAATTGCTTTTCCTTGTACGCTAGTTGCATTATTTCTGCGACGTGTTATCGCGTTAGAATAGGAAATGCGTAGTCATTTTTTTGAGAAAATCCTCGATGAGAACAGCTAATCAGGTGTGCAAGCTTAAAATATGACTGTGTATCGATTGTCCGAATTTTTTACAAACAATCAGTATTTTTATTAAATACTGAGTTCGTTTTGTATAAAGAACTAGTAAAAACCCACAAAAGAGATGGTTTAACCACAAATCAAAAAATTAAGAGATTAAACACTTTAAACCAGAGCTGATCTCAAAGAATAATAATATAATAACAATATAATCTCATACCTATTTCCCAGAAGGGTAGACAGAAACTGTAACTTTCCACATGGTACGATCTTTATATATCTCTTTTGCTTCATTGACATCCATCAATCTCATCATGCAAGCTCGTCGGTTTCGTGTGCTTAAAATTTGGCCCTTTTTTAGTATGCCACCAATATGGTTCTAGGGCGACCCTTGCCGACCTTTACACCACACACATCCACTCTATAGATCTGTCTTGTCAGATCTATATTTTCATTCATCCTTTCCAGATAGCCGAACCACCGCAACATACCTCCTTCTGCTCTAGTCACTACAACTTCCTTCAAACCACACCGCTCTCTAACATCACTGTTTCTGCATCTATCGTTCCTAGACACTCCACACACACTACACAGTGATCGCATCTCCACTGCATTGACCCTACTTTCATTTTTCTTTGAACATACCCGATTTTCACTACCATAGACGTAGCGATCCTATACAAAATATGAAGTTAATAAAAAATTAAAAAAGTTTAAAAACTGAAAACAAACCATCTACATAGACAATCAGCATAGTAAGTATTATTTTTTGCAAATCACTCCATATTGCTTTATTTTGATAATGACATTAATAGATAATTACGTATTTGTTACAAAGAAAACCAAATTCTCGACATCTGAATCATGTTTTTCTTTCGTCAATATATTTTTACATAATTGTTACCAGAGAATTTCTATCTCAACACTGACTCCATTAAAATATCGATCTATCAAGTCTATAACTTGAGGCCAAGTTTTAATTATGTAGCGTTCGGGCATGAATTAAACTTAGCCGCCAGACCTTCCACCTAGTAAGCTGAAATAATTTCTAGCAGTCTGAATAGACTCTCTTGAATTGAGGACTTTCCTTTTGAGGTTAGTAATTTTAGACAATCAATGTCTGGTAACCAAAATTGTTTTTGCATGTAAATCTATTTTGGCGTGGCTAGCGGTAATTCAAATCACAAATATACTTGTTATTTACAAGTTAAAATCGGCTCCGAATAGAAACTACTTACAAAAGCTTACAAGCAATAATTTTTTAAGGATTTCTTTTAAAACAATTAACACCTTTGTAATTTTTTTATAACAAAGAAAGAGTGGTTTACAAGTAAAAAAGATAAACAAGTCTATGTATGTATATTTGTAATGAAAACGATTTTTCTTTGTCCGAGCATAAATTAATAATCTTTCGACGGAGAATCGGTTTTAAATGGTTTTAGGTTATTTATTTTGGAATTCCATACATCCTTTACCATTTTTATGGTTCTGTACCTTTCATGGAAAAAAGAAACCCTTGTAGGATCACTTCGTTGTCCGTCTGTCTGTCAAGATCCTTCTCTCGGGAACGCGTGAAGGTATCAAATTAGAATTAATACCTTGTCCTAGAGTGCTTCTAGTTCCTTCTCTCAGGAACGCGTGAAGGTATCAAATTAGAATTAATACCTAATACCTAGTCCTAGTGTGCCTCGAGGTGGTAAAAAAATCAAGGTTCTAAGTCAACGTAATAAAAAAATACGTCTTTATTCTGCTCTTTATGCCTTACGTTTGAAACTTACACTCAAATCAAAACTTATAGGGTTCTTTCCATTGTCCTAGAACTGTGAAATTTGAGAAAAACAAAGGCTTTACAATATACGTAGAGAAAGAATCTGAAAATCGTTTACTTGTAGTTATGTCAGATGAAAACATATTTGTTTGTGATTAAAACTTAGACTCACAACTGGAGTGTGCAACCGTGATATACACCAATACATGCGATAATATTTTTTAACTTCCCGCTATGAAAACATAAGGTTTTCAGCAATCCGGATATTTATATAAAAATCAACATATTTTGGAAAAACACCAAAAATTTCGGAATTACTAAGACCGATTCTCGCTAGAATCGGTATCGAAAACATGGCAAAGATCATGAAGAATCTGGATCCATGAAATATCTACATATATCTACATTTAAGATCTTCATGAAAATTGATTTAAGGGCAGAATCCTTAAGTGGACGGATGTGATTGATGGATATAATTTTCCCGACTTCTTACACATCTTACACACCGAAGCAGGAAAAAAGCCGAGGAGTAAGATCGAGAGCTGTAAACGGGGTCAAAACTAAGTGCTAGACCAGGATTAGACTCAAGAGCGTGACCGGGATTGAAATCGGGAACCGCACCGGGACCAGAATTAAAATCGAAATCGGAATTAGGACTGACGGCAAAATCGATAGATATGAAAGAATTTATTTTATGTCACGCAGCCACAGGGGGTAGAGCCAGTGTTACACACATCGCGCCCCGTCGTATGCCCCGGTCATAATTCGACGCCGGAGCTGCGATTTTTTAATTGTCCAAAGCTCGGCCGTGAATATTAATTTGACTTTTAACCCTTAACTCTTCAGGTTTTCGAATGCGACACGCGTTTTCGGCCGACGCCGCGCCGGCAGGTGGCGCCGATGTCGCATTACGTTTTATTGTTACGGCCGGCCGGCGTCGTGATGAAAATCGAAACAGGCCGGCTATTCCGTCATGTTCACTCTACCGAGTTTCGTGACGGAAAAACATGAACGGAATCGCCCGCTACCTTCGTCATTTGCCGTCAAAAGGAAAAAGCAGACTGCACGATGTCGCGAAGCATTCGTTGTTATACTAGAAAAGTCGATTGATCACCTCAGACACGCATGCGATTTGTGCGCTATAATCTAGATTTAGTGAATAGCGAGTGATCAATTAATGAGATAAATCGATACCCTCCGCTAATTATACAACTACCAACATTTGCACACCGGCGCGAGCGCGGGCCGGACGTTCACAAAACATAAAACATTCAACTTGCGAGAACTCGTCATCTTGTGACCGCACGTCACTTTTAAAAGCGCCGTGCGTTTCCTTCAACCGTTCTCCGAGTTATAGCTACACCGTGTGTGATTATAACCTAGCTACGAAGAGACCACGACGAGTCGCCGCTGTCTGGAGTGCGAAAACGTCTCCGGCGCAGGCTCCATGAGTGGCGGTGAAGTGAATCGATGAGTGGACCTTTTCATGTTGAACTATTGAAATTGAACATACAGTCCACTATTTTATTTCTTCGTATACGGTACGGAAATTACAACCAACCAGAACATTGGCTGGATAATTATGTCGCCCTATGTACCTATGTGTCAATTAATAAATCATATAAGACTCCATTCCATTCGATAACAATAAATCTTTTATCCTCATGCGTGCCAAGTTTGATATTTTCACCAAATCGTTAAAAATGAGTGACTGTTCCGGTGGGCCATTTCTTAAATATCCTATTCTTTCCTAAAATAATTTTATATATCCTATTCCCTCCATCAGATATCGTATTCTTTCCTAAAATGCTAACTCCTCTTGGATTTCTAACGTCCATGGGCGGCGGTAATCAATCTTGTAGCTTGCATGCTAGTTTGCCATTTATAATTTCCATAAAAAAATGTATCACTAGGTATCTTTGCTGGTGTGTAGTTAGCATTACAGTGTCGCATTAAGTATGTCATTAGAAGTAAGGGTCATTCATGTATGACCCTTACTTCTAATGACATACTTTAATTAACCCTTTTATACATCTTGTCTAGCTGTATATAACTCTCAGAAATATTGCAGTCAACAAACCGCATAGTTTTGTAGTATCTATTTTTTTCTTACAACCCTCATATTTTGATTCGTAAAACCAAAATCTATAACAGCTACTAAGTGGTTCTCCCGAGTAAACTCTATTAAGTGACGATATCCTGCTTTGGGAGTCTGTCGCACCTCTTATAAGTCTAAGATGAACTAGGCGATGGTGATAGTACTTACTTTTTTTTCTTCCACAGGTGATTGTTAGGCCTTGTTCTTTCAGTACCTTCAGTACAAAAATGGGCATCGAGACAATAGCTCGTGTATAGTTACTTTTAGGGCAAAACTAAGGCAATCTATAAAGTACTCGAAAGGCTCTAGACTAAATCCGACGCTCCTGTGAATCAGGCAGAATAATCGATACTAGAAGTAGATCACGCTTCATTATAAATGTGACTTAAAGTTATACACTCTTGCTCGATCAGCCATTGTTATCCCGTAGTGTACCGGTGATTTTAGTCAATAATTACAAAACAATCAGAATTATTTGGTCCCTCTACGTGCGCCAAGTATTTAGTTAGAGTTTGTTTTAACACCCGGTTAAGTTTGAAAATCTTAGGACCAATATGAGACCCATATTCACACGCATAACTTCACAACATACAAAGTCAATACGCGTTACATAGTCAATTCCCCGGAACGCACTTGTAGTCGCAAACACTACTACAACTATAGGTACTTGTAAAACGTGTCACTTTCTATAAAGATCGTTTCAATTTTATTTTCCAAGTTCGTCTGTAATGGGAGGCTCCATGAATCTTGGTCCATGTTTAATACAACCTCAACGTCCAGACATGAAAAATAAAGAACTACTTTATTCATTACACGGTCCGAATCCCGTGTGATAAAATGCGGTAGATACTAGGCTCAATTATTAACAAAGCACAGCGAGCTCGTAAATTAATTTTTGTATCTCGCTCTCCGTCTATGAACGTCTGGGTCATGCTCCAGGTAACTAATTGGATAGGTATTCTCATAGTGTAGTCAGAATTTGCTACATCAATTATTTGGTATTTGTTATACTGTGTTTGGTTAGAGCTAGATGACTTGTAAGTCTTATCAATATGTTAGTTCATACAATAGACATGGCTTTTATCCACGGCTCGGCTCGCATAGCATGAATTCTTTTATCTTTTATATCGAGCCATTGTTTTTTTTTAATCAGGGTCCCGATCTTAGTCTTGTTGACGATTTACAGTTTCATTCTCTGTTTCGACCTCGGTTCTGTTTTCAACTCCAAATTGAGTCCTGTATATTTCGACCTCATTTCCGCCCCATGTCGCCATTATTCTGTATGTGAATTGTACACTCGATTATTTCGTCCTCATTGAGTACTTATTTTATATCGCATTCGTAGCCAAAAATTATATAGCTTTTAGTGAAAAAAATGGGAATTGGTTCAGTATTTCCATAGTTTGTTCCGTTGAACACAAAAAAAAAACAAACAACCTAATCTCTGTATAATATTTGTATGAAATAAACCCATTTGTAATGTCGAATGAAAAGCCACTAATAGTCCCAAATTATGAAATGATCTATTCCTACACTTTGCTTAATAGGAATCATGTCAGAAACGCAATTCCCAAGTCTTAATTAGGGCATTGAATTCATACTTGAAGTAGACTGCCGTCTGCCGCTTGTGCGATGCTCCACATCTGAAAGAGCTATTAATATCAAATTAAGATAATATTAAGACTACCTTGATTGCCTCATATTAACTCAGTCTCGAATAAAGATATTATGAGAGGCTATGCTTGACAAATATTACCTTAAACATAGTATAGTTTAATATTTTGAATGTCAACAGAATAAACTCTAATTCAATTCAACCCGTTTCCGAAAAAAACATCTTCACTAAATCAAAAGTACACTCAAATACATATAATTTACACAATTCATTTCGAATATTTTTTTTTGGTAAAACGATTAAAAATGCAGCCATACCTTCGTTTGTCAAAACCGGTGAATCAAATTAACCGAGTCTAAAATTAGATTATTTTTTTTTGCATTATGTGGCATTCCCAAAACTAATAAACGAACGTGTCGTCTGAGCGATTATTTAAAACCCTCGTTTGCTCTCATTAAACTTAATTAACAACCATTTCATTATTTATTCATTTATCATACTGTTTTGACGAAAATTTAACGTTCACTAACTATCAAAAATTTAAAGCACAATTATCGGCCTACTGCACCGATGAAATCACTGTAATTTTTATCGGTCATAAAAAAAAACATTTTCCTTTTTTTTCCGGGGCGTCGGTGTGTCGCCGCTTATTAGAATTCGGCGCGAACGCGCTCGCGACACTTTCCAATATTTGTGCGGAACAGTGCTGACACACGGCGGGATTTATTCGTAGGATTTAATAGGATTCCGTTTTAATGAGCCATTTCGAACTGTTAAAATCTATAGGTAATAGTAACAGATTATAGTCACCTCAATGGACTGCTAGTGAATGTTCTCTCTGATGTAATTAGAAAGCCCGGGACCGACAGCTTAATTGTACTATGAGACACAGATTGAGTTTTCATGTGACTTAAATTAAAAATTCGTCGGTCCACTCTCTCATAGTTAAGATTCAAACACATTACTTACCTTTTGTTTCTATGGTAAAACTCTTTTGACCACCGAGCCACCGTTTTTCATGAACCTATTCTCTACGAGCAATGTTATTTTTAATTAATCTTTGTAATCCAATATCTAAAACAAAATGTTTCCTGCCTCGAAGGGTTTCGTGCAAATCTATCGAATTTTTGGGAAAAAGTAAGATAGATTGGAATGATTAGCGAAATTTTAGTTACGATGAGCGATCCACAAGAAAAAAAAATATTTTTGTATATATACGACAAAAATACAAGAATAATTGAAACGCTATTGCTAAAGTTTATTTTGACAAGCATTATCATGCAATAACCACTATTTCTTTTTTATGATATACAGTTGAACCTCGACAAGTTAAGGTCCAAGGGAAACACAAAATATTTTAAGTTATAGACGTTTTAAGTTATCAAGAGTCTATGTTAGGGATAGCTTAATATGGAGGTAGGTATGTACATAGGTATGTATGTACCCTTGTTCCACCCTTTATCAGCGTATGAGAGTGTTGTTAGTTTTCTTTTTGAACTCATTTTAAGCCAGTTTTATCACACAGTAAGTAAAGCGATGTTTCCAGGACAATGATCAAAAACTTATGATCCAAGGCTTACTTATATCTTAAGGCTAACCGCCGCAAAGCTTTAAAGAATTTCGAAGAAGCAAACAATAGGTGACATATGTACTGTTTACGTTAACAATTTATCTAGTGAACACGTGCAAGCAATAAATACCGAAACCTTTTGTTTTACACACTCTTTCAAAATGACTCATTGACAAACAATTTTATGTTATAGAGGTTGTGGAAACATTTCTTTAAGTTACTGAGGGCCAATACAGAGATTACTTATTTAAGTTATAGAGGTTGCGTATTTTAAGTTACAGAGGTTTTGGACTCTGATGGTAAGGGAACATATTATTTTTTGAAGTTATAGAGGTTTTTAAGTTATCGAGGTTTGAGTTATCGAAGTTCTACTGTATATTTTTTTTCAATCGATATATTGGCGATCACAATTATTAAACAATTTTATAAACTGTAAAAAGTTAAACATAATAAGAGTTTAATTAAATTTAAAATTTAAATACTCATCCTAAACCATTATGTTCTTATGTAGTGAATATGTGTATTTCAATCTCTTTCATTATCTGAGATATGATTGATATTTGATATTATTAATTAACATTCTTATATTTCAGCTATGACCTAAAGAGACGACGTTCAAAACAAGACGATTTCAGCCTTCCTCTTGTCACTGCTGTGCACGTGTCCCATCATATATTGAATTGGGTATATTGCAAGCCAAGTGCGTATGTCGTAAAACAAACACGACATCATATTAAACTGCAATTTAAAATTAAACCTTAAGCGCATTTACATCAAAAATGGGTTTCGAGCGACATAATATAATAATTCATTATAGCTTCTACTTTAGGCTGGAGTGGAGTGGTGAATTTAATGAAATACCCTGCAAACACCTCCAAACGAGAATTTTGATTAGAATCTTGATAAATTGTTGATCAGCGCTCAAGGTAAGCGAATTTTATTTTTAAACATATCCTTTATAGTTTATAATGCTAAGCCGTCGAATCGAAAAAAACGATATTTCTTTGTGAGTGCACAAAAGTGTGCTCTATGCATTATAAAATGATCCTTAATTTTGTTGCAAAATGTTGAAGACTTCCGTTTTCTATTTTCCTGATCAATCATCAATCCTTATCACCAAATGTGATCTATTGTACTCGTTCAAACAAACTAAATGAGCCTAAATCCGAGTAGTTTATTAAAGATTATTAAAGATTTCAACAATTCATTTCTTAATTCCAAAATCAGGTTCAAAAACACCAAGTTACACTCTTAATAAATGAGCGAAATTTCAAATTATTTGTAATTAGAAATTTCGTTCTAGATTAGTATACTACTACCCGTAAAATTATCATCATTAATATTTGATAAATTGACTCTAAATATTGTGACCGGACCTATATTCTAACAGTCGCTCAACTTAAACAAAGCGTTAATATTTAGCATGCATACATTATATTTTCGTAAATATTTTTCCAATACATAATAAGCAAACAACTTTCTTTAAAGTGAACTTTTAAGCTGGATTCAGATTTAAGGGTATAAAGAGCTCTAATTACAGTTTTTTAACATTAGTTTTCTTCCGTCCTTATGTAAAGCTACCTTCATAAAATGTTCACTTTATTATATATTATTGTCTATAGCAATGCCTAAAAACGGAGTTTCATTAACTAAGTTTAGTGTCACATCACCATTGCTTAAATGGGTATAATTTTGACAATCTTTTTGAAAATTCTAATAGCGCACTTGTTCTGCATCAGATAACCTATTCCTACTTAAAATGTCCTCAATATACTACTTTTTGAGTCGAGAGTGTCCATGGGCGGCGACGATCAACTTATTCTCTAGAAGCTCGATTTCTCGCTTGCACCTTAATATGTTGTAAAAAATCGTCCACTGTAAATCGACCCCGCTTATTCCCAAACATTGTGCGCGCAACGTAAAATAGCTAGAGTGTAAATAAGATAGGCAATATCAGCTACATTGGAGCGGGATTGCATATCCCATCACGAGATACATACAAACGGGGAATCCCCATCCCGGCCGCTAATCCCACGGCGATAACCGCTTTGATTAAACACCGGAATGTAACGCCTAAATCTTTGAGCGACTTCGTGTAATATTGTGCGGTGATTTGCTCAATGCGCCCACTTTGAAATGGAGTCAACGAGATTGCGTATACGGTCGCTGTAATTTTGTATGCGGGAAATCGACACGGAAAATGAAAAAACACATATTACAACTCTATCAAAGACTTTATATCGAATAGAAATATTAAATACAATTTATTAGCACTAAAGAATTGAGTCCCCTTCAGTTCGCTTACTCTAGGCTTGGAATTTGTAACAGTGTTTTTTTTAGTTATTGTCCATTTACTGATATATTAGAATTTATTACAATGTGATAGATGTTACTGTTTCCACTTTCCTGAGGATGTGCTAATCTGGCATGAAAAGTTTATTATCAGTTTCGCGAGTCCCCACAAAACCATGATTTTAGCTAGTAAATAGCAAATATTAATAAATCTGTAAACAGTTCAATCCAATTTCCTTACCATATAACTTATTTTCAATGAAAATCTTAAATATCATTTTATATGATATCAAATTTAATATGATATAAAAAAGATAACAAATTTTGCATTCCAATTGAGATCTTATCATAAAAGCCCACACATTTCTGCTTTTGCAATGATTTTCTAACTTTGCTAAGTCGGGTTTTATGAGTTGCAAAATCTGTCTGGTACCTAGTCCTAATGTTAGGATGTTGCTGATTTTTTTGGAACGATTCTATATTTCTCTTGACACACGTCAGACTTTTATATATGTATCGTGCCGTTACAGTTAAAATATTAGTTTCTTTAAATTTTTCTCTGAAAGTTGCTTTTGGTCTTGAATTATAAATGACACAAACGGCCCGCTTTTGCAGCACAAAAATTATGTTAATATCAGCTGCATTACGCCTTAATGAAACTCAATTTTATTTAATATTCATCCCTTCCAGAAGCCTCGCCGTCCACCAAATCCTGAACTTCATGATACGATTTTAAATAGTCTCTTACACATGGCCCAAGATCGCGTCATTGTAATCGATGCTTCGACCGCCAGTTTACGTCGGACTGTGTATGCAGGATTAAACGCTTTCCCAATCAAGGATATTTTGTTTGGTACCTAGTTCCGAACACAAAATACGAAAATGAATTAGAGATCTAAGATCTGCATCGTTCGGGATAACACGAATATCGGAACTATCCCAAAATTCCATTGCGGTATCGTCACGTTCGCAATACGGCAAAGGCTGCACGGCGCTGAGCCGTGCGTCCGTCCAATACGAAACTTCCGCCCATTTAACAGAGGAAGCGATTGCCCAAATCAAGTCTACGACTTCACTAGCCCACTTTTTCTGAACAAGAATCCCAAAAATGGCCCGATATTCGGTCCCATGGCCGATATCCCGGGCCATTTCACCCGGCCCCGTGTGCGGAGTCCGACGACGAATAACAAAAGAGAAAAAATATGCCCCCGCGATAAATAAAAACCAATATCTATCAAGTGGAGTAACGGAGGGGAAAACGGGAACACATGTTTCCGGGGTCCTATTCTGTTTTTGCAATATTATGTGAGATCGCTACTCCCACTGAAACGGCTCTGAGTGGATCCGACGCCTTAGGCATAGTCTGAAAATGCAGAAAAAAAATTCTGTCTCTTATGGTATTTTTTGCAATATACCTCGAACAAAACTATTCCTTTAAAAATTTTTTCAGTTTTTAAATATGTGAATGACGTAATCATATCGAACAATAACAACTGTTATCGGTTATGTACGATGTTCGTGCAGTAACATTTTAATTTTTTATGATAATCAATTTTTTCTCAAGCGACTCAACAATATCATCTGACCACCTTAATGTTTTAGAAATAGAGTTTTATTCATTCTCACAAACGCACTAAAACTTATTTCGTGCATAGGTAAACCTTTTCTCAAAGCTACGAAATACTGTTTTTTTAACCGACTTCAAAAAAAAGGAGATTCTCAATTCGGGTGTTTTTTTTATGTTTGTTACCTCAAAACTTTCGACAGAGTGAACCGATCATCATGTCATACATTATATTATCGTAATAATTTGATTGACTTTTAAGTAGTGTAATATTTTTCATTTCATTTTGCTTAAGAGAACTCTAAACAATATTTCGATCATTGTTTGTTATTCATAGGTATGTGTTAAGTTAAATTTGAAGTGGGTAGGTACCTCTACCTACCTTCTCGTGTGGTAAACGCATAGAGCGTTCCTACATATTGATGTGTAGAATAAATATAGTATAAAAAAACTAAAAAACACCCTTTTAAAGTACATTAAACTAAAAAGTAAAAAATAATCTTTAATATGAACTCAATAAAATAATGAACAATGACGAAAAATACTAGTATTATTGTGGAAAAAGCGTGGGTTGCTCTATATACGGAAAATGTGGCACAAAGCGCCCCACGCTTTTTCCACAATAATACTAGTATTTTTCATCATTGTTCACTATTTTTTTGAGTTCATATTAAGGGTTATTTTTAACTTTTTAGTTTAATGTGCTTTTAAAAGCGTGTTTCCTAGTTTTTTAAACTATATTAATTTTTCACTTTTTAGTTCTTTTGATTGGTAAAAATTTGTAATTTTTAACAACACAACGATAGTTTAATTATTAATAATGCTTATTACTGTTACTAAATTCTATTACAAAACATTAATAGAATTTAGTAACAGTAATAAGCCACTTGATCTCACGCAGACGATATGTAACAAAATTTTTCAATCCTGGCGATCCTAATCAGGATAAGAGGATAAACTTATCAAATTATTGTATTTTCATTGCTCCTTGATACGTACGCAAAGTTTCAAATTAATCAGACTTCTTGAAATTGGTAAAAATTAAGCTCAAAGATTCCGTTACCTAAATAGATACATACAACCCAAGCTTATATGAATTCTGGCGGTCCAAATAGGGATAATGGGAAACTGTTACCAAATTATTGTATTTTCATTGGTTCTTAATACGTACACAAAGTTTCAAATTAATCAGGCTTCTTGAAATTGGTGAAAATTAAGCTCAAAGATTCCGTTACATACATATATATATACATACATAGTTAGATACAACCCAGGCTTATAAAAGCGTGTTAAAATAGTAAGTTGAATATTAAGTTGTAGTAGTTTTTACTTTTTAGTGCATGTAAATTTGTTTTGAAATAGTTTTTGTTTTGAAGTCCGTTTGTTTATTTATAACGTTTAGTTTAATACATGGAGGAAAAGAATATTTGAAAATAGCTTCGCTATCACGTCCTTCTTATTCAGATAGCGAATAAAAAATGTCGAATTTCTTAATTATTTACCAGAATATTAAATCAAGTACGGAGTCATTGTTCTAATATCGTGCTTGACTCGATTTGAAGTTATAAACGTATATTGAGTTTTTTAAAAACGTGCGACATGGAAATCCATCAAATTTGTTTTCATACTAAAAAAAAATAATTTTATTAAGTTACCGAACCCCTATCACACGAATTATCACAGGCATTACGAGTTTTTCAGATACAAATAAATATTTTTTGAGGAGATTTTTCATGCACCTGCTTCCTTAGATAGCTACGAAATACCTTTTTCTTCGCACAAATAAAATACATATAAACTCATTCTGAACGTTACATCTACCCTTAACCTAAAAACCCGACAATGTTGACTTTGTGCTTACTTACAATCGAAATCTCCACTTTGTATAGTCGATTTCAATCTGTACTCGATTTGATTTCTATCGTATATTAATATTGTTGAAAAAGGTATTAAAAGAACGTTTTCATAAAAAAAAATAATACGAATAGGAACTACAAATTAGAAAAAGAGTAGAAAGTAATGAACAGTTATAATTAAGTCATGTTATTTGACTTAAGTCCATTTAAACACAATATTCAAATGACGTTCGCTTATAACGCAGCTGGTTTGAGTTTTACTAAAATGTTGTTACTTTTAATACGCAACTCAAGCGCTCAAAGTCATTGCATAAAGTTTTTGTTATCCTACTCCAAAGGTGTTTGCTACTACAATCTAATATTTCAGATTATAGGGCATGGATCTTAAACCTTCCATACTGATCCAAAATGACCTAGGTCAACTAACAACTATCGACAATTATCGACTTATGATTGTCTTTCTGTCCGTCTTCTTTCAAACATGGGTGGCTAAATTAATAAAGAATATATGGTTAATTGTATTTGAATAAAAACCTCATTATTGGAACGATTTATTTATTGATACACTGAATGCAATACAGATCTAACTGAGGTCTTTCTAATTAAAAAATCAATATTGTATTGGCTGAAATATTGCAAGAAACCTATATACGTAACATACGGATATTTATAAAATGCTGTTGCTCAAATGCAACTAATTAGATTTAAACGACTGAACTTTAAGACGGATAAAGACTTTTGAAATAATGTTATCTCACTATCTATTTTGAACGTTTAAAACTTGACATCGAAACGGTATCGGAACAATATCGTATAACGTAACATTACAACAACAACAGTGCCCGCTTTCTTGTGTCGAGTTATATATCAGGGGCGAGTGAAAGTGACGGATCGACTTGACACGAGCTAATAGGATTGTACCGTCGGCGCTCACGGTGATATGTTGTGAAAACGTTGGCCGCACCTGCGTATCGTAGGGGCACGTCAGCTGGAAAATTATTTCCCCTCTTAAAACATACTGACGTAGGAAGCGATGATGATTCACGATGTATTTCATTTAATCGGCATTGTACACATACAAGTTTTTGCCCGCGTCTCCGCCCGGGAAGACATACAATTAATTCCCACATCTTGTGTATTGCCTCATCATTAAATTAAGATTTCGATCAATATCTCAGTCGTTCTCGATTTTAATCCCGATCCTGCTCACGGTGTCGATTTTTTTTATTCTCGGTTCCGGTTCGCTTTAAATTTCGATATCGATACTGCTTCTGGTTCCGATTCCGGTCATGCCCTTGATTTTTAATTCCGCACTCGATTTCGATCTTGACCTCATTCTCGATTTCGATCCCGGTCCCGAATTTCGATTCTATGTCTTGCCCTGTGTACAATTTTTATTTACCGATTACGGTTCTAATTTTTACGAAGATGTTGGAAATGCTAATAGTATCAAAATAAAATTTGACCTACAATCACTCTGGGATACGAGGGGTGTGCCAAAAAACCTAGATACTAAAAAATTGTAATATTTATTATCTCGCTCTCGAATCTCTGGCCATTCAAACTTTCTTTAATTTTGTTAAACAATTAAAAACTGTATGATGCTCAGTCAAGAGAATATGGTGAATGAGGAAGGATAGACACATTTTTTGAATTAAGAAGAATAAATGTTGTGGCGCACGTGAGCGGCGCGGGTCGTGGTGGTACCGAAGAACGTGCCGGATTGGTGACTCCGGTCGCCCGCCACCCCAAGCTGATAATTCTGTTGGGGCACAAACTGTCATGTACCACTCATAATGAAGTGCTTTTAAATCCCCTTGTATCAGAATAGCAAAATCTTACAAAAGAACGTGTCGAATTTTGTTGGTTTACAAAGCACCATACGGTCGATTGTCGCTTTTTTTTCAGGGTCGTAGCTATATTTATACATCGCACATGTTTTTTTTCTCACTTCCGTCGATATTCTCTATCATAAATCGACACCAATCAACTCGGTAATTTTACGGTCATCGTTTCTATTTGTGCAGCATCCATCTCGAATAAAACTCTCAGAAAGGAAGGTGATCGTGAATAATAAATAACATCATTGTTAATCCTATAGCAAGTTCTTGTCCAAGCTGTACGTTTGTTCGATTGTCATGCATGAATTTTTCAACTGTTTGAACATTCTCTTGAGGGACCGCGTTTGGCTGCCGATCTGGTCTCGCTTCGTCTTCCAAACTTCTCCATCCCATTTTAAACTCTGCAAACCGATTAAAAACTGTTGCCCGTGCACAAGCAAACTCACTAATAGTAACCAAAAGTTGAAAACATTCTTGGGATTGCAGACCTTTTTTGTAATCCTAATAACTCATGACGCTACAATCACGTAGACCGAGTTTCATTGTTGCTAGCTAATTCCCGCCAGATTCTCTCAAAAATAGGCATTTTAAATAACATTTTAATTCTAATAGAGTTTCATTTTAAAACTGATCACTAAATAACCAATATTTACGATGGCGTATAACTTGGCACTATGAAATAATTGAGTAAAGAGTATCAAATTACTTATGGTATACCCGTCGTAGCGGGGTGTTTCAATGATAGTTGTAGTACTGTAACTTTCTGTGAGTGAAAAGCATTTTAGAATCCTTAGTGGCTGAAATATACGGAATAAGGGAAAAGTAAAAAAATACATACACAAAAAAAAAACAACAAATATACAGCAGTTTCGATCTTCTATAAAACATTTCACATTTTTAAAGTGACTTTTTCAAAAATTTTGCATGTTGTTATTTTTCATTTATATAAGTAACTAAAATGTGTTTTTGTTATCAATAAAGGTATTGAAACAATAAAAGCAGTAAGGACTGAAGACTGAAGCAGTTTCCTTTTTTTTTATAAAAATTTCAACCCTTATTTCTCCCCTTTTAGGGTTACTTTTATAAATAATGGTTGTCACTATTTTTTATTAGTAATGATAAATTATGACATAAATATCTTTAGCACTTTAAATTTTCTATACATTTAATGGTTTATTTAACCACCTTCAGGGTGAATTAAAAAAAACAGTATATTTCTTCCTTACTTTTCTAAATATTTAAAATGTTGAGATTGACATCTATTCCTTCAACAATTTCTATTTAACATACAACAGTATTTCAACATTTCACCCCTTAGGAGTTGAAAAAAAATCAAAAATAAGTTTATTTCGTAGGTAATATAAGTTACACTTGAAATGCGTTATAAACGATTGTTTTCGACATTAACATTGACACCTATTCCACATACTGATTTTAAGAAGAATGGACAAGAAACTCGAAGCTTTCCCTTTTTACTTATCGATACAAAATATTGTGCAATTAATAATTTAGTATAGCACTTAGTTATAACATGAAGCAACCGAAAAGTTCAACCCCGTAGGTTTTTTGTATTAAGATATTCACACACAGTATAATAGCCCTTGTTATATTACTTTCTTTTAATAAAACATTTAAAGTCATAAAATGGCGAAATTTGAATTTCAGCCGGGATCTTATTATAAAAGTGTAACATTGCCCCTTAAATGTTTTGTTAACTTTGCTTAGACGACGGGTTTTATGAACAGCAAGATCGTTCTTATGTCTAGTGTATAATATACACTTTATAGAAACTTTATAGAAATTCTAACCTCCAAATCACAACTGTCACTTTGGACAATCCTCCTTCTTTACCGGTATGTCATGGACATTTCCGGTTCATTTCGCTTCGGCCATAAAAAAAACCTTTTAGGCGCCATCTGTTTACTTTTTTAGAAACTTAATGATTGGGAACTAAACAGCCATAGACAGAGATTTGCTTTTCAACAGAGTATAGAAAAAACCAAAATTGTGACGTTCCCTTGTCTTTGCCTATACCCTTAATATATTATGCAAATTCTAAAAATCCTTTCTTATTGCTCGCCTACGTTATAATAGGAATCTCTCTATAAAATGTCAAGTATCTAGTTTGGGTTGTGCGTTGATATATGAGTCAATCGATTTATTCCTTTATATATATATAATAATTTATAATACATGCACCTTTTCGCAAATATTCATATTTCCTTCTTTTTTAGAACGCTTTTGCCAAACAATAACTATAATAAAAGCATATCGTCAAAAATATATTTATTAATAATATGAAATAATATAGACACAACCCCGATATATGCTGCGCCAGATTTCAAGCGCGGGCGCGATCGGACGACTGTCCGCTCGGCGCTGCGGCATAGTATCTACGCGTCAGCTGTTATCAGGTTATCAGTACGACATTTCTACGTAGATGTTTTGAGCTATTTTTCTCAGAAACGGCCACTTCAATGACTATGGTTTCTTTGGCAAAATTGTTTTATAAGGGGTGGAGATTGTGAATAATTGTGATAAGATGCATGATAAAATCCAGCCTGTATATAAAACAAGTACAGCAAATTCATTATCAGAATTTTTCCAGATAGACTTTATGTATTGTACAGTTATATTATGCACTAGCTTATACAAGTTTCGATTCTGATTCCAATGCTAAGTCCGGCATTGAATTCGAAATTATTTCCTAATAACTTATATCATAAGAAAATCATGTAAAGTTAGTATGATTTCTTTGTAACTTAGTGGGAAATATATCTGCGCTTGTAAATATTAATAAATTATATCGACATGTTTGTATTTTTTTATGGGTACAACACTAGCGACTTCCGCAGCTCGTCACTCCGGTGGAGCCTAAGGGTGGAGCCCACCGGATATCCGATTCGCATAGACAAAGACGAGTCGAATACTTATGGTATCCATTCTGTATTGACAACTTTATATTTATCGATGCTTTTTGTAGTATCAAATGTGACAGTATTACGGTCGTGCTATTACATCTAACTTCATGCACATACGCACACATTCAAAAGCACCTTTTTGTAGTATCCAAGAGCTTATTTATTGTAGTCTATATATTGTGACCATATTTCTCGCTACTCGATAGTAACGTCAAAAAATGACGACTTATTTCAATCAATCAATCAAAAACAGGTTTATTTCGCAGGTAATAGAAATTACATTTGTAGTGCGTCATAAACGATTGTTTTCGATATTAACATTACCACCCATTCCAAATGCTGATTCACCGTGAGAAGAATGGGCAAGAAACTCAAGGCTTGCTCGTTTTTATTTATCGATACAAAATATTGGATAATTAATATTTTACTACAACACTTAGTAATAACCTGAAGCAACCTGATAGCCCAGAAGTTTAATCCCATGGGTTTTTTTTATTAACATATTCAGGCTCGTATAAGTAGGCCTTGTCATATAACTTTCTTTTAACGAAACGTTCAAATTCATGAAATTGCAAATTTTGAATTTCACCTGGAATCTCATTAAAAAAGAGCACACATTGCCCCTTAAATGATTTACCCCGCTAATTCACGGAGCATGTGGTTAATTTTACTCGAATTAAAGTTAATTTTACTCGATTCGTTCGTAGTCTGTAGTGTGTATTATTGTTGTGTGTATCGGCTCATTTTCGTGCCACAGCCAAACTCACTTTTTTAAATCATGAAAAGGTCATGCATCGTGTTTTTTTTAAGTTTTTCATTATGCTTTTCATTCTCATCTGTTTAAAGAATTTTTAAAACGTTTCCAGAAAATTTATACTGCAATCCACTTTGTAGAATAGCGTTAGAAAAGCGAGATTGATTGAGAAGCACGATGCGCGGGTCACAAATCGAGGAAACCGAGGAACAGTCACAAAGCTGTCTCTGATCTAGATCTATTGTTGTGGCATTAACACAGTAATTACTTTAAGATCCCGATAAGATCCCGAATACACTACATGATATTCCTATCGATAAAAAAAAAAGAAGCTTAAACAATGGTCTACTAATCACGTGCATGTACATAGCTTTCGAATATATTGTTTCTTCCATAGTCAGACCCTCAGCAGTTCTTAAATATAGAAACTACTCACAAAAGTTTACTTAATCATCAACGCCCCCTGGCGGTTTGTCACAATCAAACCTATCTAAGAATCTTTACAAATAAACATCAAGCACTTCACGAAAACGAATCCAAATCGGTCGAGCAGTGTCAGGAAAATGCGCTAAAACTCATTTTGATAAGTAAAAAATGTTTAATTGAGGCGTTTTCTGTAGATTCAATACCTTTCTATTCCTTGGCTTTTCTAACAACCATCGCCGATGAATCGGAAATCATATCTAAATCGGTCAAACTGTTGTCGGATATAAATGGAAACATTAGCTTGCGCTACAACGTTTCCCGCTAAACGCGCACACGCGATTAGCGCGATGAGTGCCAATAATAAAGGTAATTTCTTATCACTAGGATTAATGTTTAAAGTAGGATCAATGTTGGCAACGGGACTAGTATTGAATATTGAGAGCGAGATTGGAGCCGGACCCGACGATCAAACCAGAATTGACATCCAGAACAGGACCGTGAGCGGGATCTGAATTGACAGTGAAGTGAGCCGATTTAATGCATAAAAGAAAACCATTCTTTGCCCGCGCATATGAAAACGCAGGCGTTTTTGAAAAAAAAATCATTGATTAATTAAAAACGAGAGCATGACAACCGACATACGCATACAGATCCCAACCAAACCCTTGCCGCTTACGTCGTTTCTCACTTGACAGCTTTCTCGTCCCCAATTTAGTAATGTGTCGGTTCTTCTTTTAGCCTTCTGGAGCTACTCACAAGGAACATGGTTTCGTACTTTTCTCTCGTCCAAGTCAGCTTCTTTAACGCCGCTCGGTCGACCGTCGTCAAGCGAGCGGCGGGCGCTGAAGGCCCGCTCTGTCGACGCTAACTTCGGTCGTCTCGACTTCGACGAAACCGGCACGCGGAATGCAGTTACTTGCAGGTACATGAAATATTTTTACTTTATACAGCACATATATCAAATCATTTTGTATGTTGTTTACGTTGTTATGCGTTGTAAATATTAACGCAATAACATTGAGACGACAATAACAACAAATAATATTATAACCAGAACAAGGAAATAACAGTAGTCATCAGCCCGTATTGAAACAGTGATACGTACACTCGATATCAAATAACGCTTTACGATTTATACTTATACTTATTTTGAACATATAGTAAATTGTTCTAAGCCTAACACCAAAAAATCATTTAACTCATTATTTTTCTTTTCATTAATCTATATTTACTATTAATTACAGACAGTTGGATAAATCTGTCGCTTTGTCTGTTTGTTACGATTTAAAAGTGAATCGGACTATAAATCGCTATGAAATTTAGTATAAATATCATTTTAATAAAGGAAATGATATAAGCTACTATTGGTTTGTTTTTCTCCTGTTTATTTATATATCTATGTACTCACATTCACATTTCTTGTATTCACAATGGATATGCCAATTTTAATATAATTTGAAACACCTGATAAGAGATATCCTCGCAAATATAAGCTACAATCTGTTTTCCTGTGTATAGTCTTTTAATTAACTGTTTTCAATGAGATTCAGTACCTTAAGTAAGTTATCGGCATGTACAATATGAGCTAGATAAACTATTCCCATAAACTGTTCACAAATTGAAGAAAAATATATAACATCCGATGTTTTTTGAAGCGAAAACTTCTTTAGGCGCTCTGGGCATTTTTGAGATGGGAAAAACCATTAAGCTCACGACAGTGTTACCGTCACCGTAACCGACGCCTCTGTGTATAAGTGTGTACATACAATGTGTATGTACGTACATAAATACACATGCATGTTGGCATTATTTTAGATGTGTAAAAACCAGTGAACTCGCGTCACTGTTACCGTCACCGTAACCGACACCTCTGTCTATAAGTACCTACATATTGGCCCCGTTTACATGAGAGTTGAGTTTGGGTTGAAATACTTTGATAATATAACTATATGCAACATAAACATATATTATCTATATACGGATAGCATAGATATATATTTACGCCGGAACTTTTCGTATTGTATTTGTTACATTTTAAGCAATAGATTGCAATTTTCAATCTTTATTTTTGGGAACAAAAAAGTCATATCATACCAAATCGGAACTGTAAATAGGGTGACCTATAGGTTTGACCGGTTCCTTGTCCTGAATTGCTATTGCTTTAAGTGCTGAGTACGCTGGCGCCTAATGACGATCCACGAAGACGATCTTCGGCCTGATGCTGCCCACGGCAGTAAAAACTTATGGCAGACATTCGGTAATATACCGTTCAGCATTAATTCTGCTTTGATTTCGTAAGGATACCGAATCGAATAACCAGTACAAGAAAAAAAACTTCCTTTTACTACATAAATTACCATCAAAAGCTCTTTGTGTCTAAATTTACATAGTCCGTGATATTTCACTTTACACTATTGCAGTAACAAACGATTATTTGATAGGAAGCATGCACTATTAAATTTAATGATTATGGGTATCGACAAACATTTAAACGAGTAGTTATAAAGAAATAAATAAACTGGCTAAATATTGACACATATATAAATAGTTGAGCTACTCTAAATTTTACAAAAAGTTCTAATGTTTTATGATTCTTAAATACATTTAAGCTAAGTACATGTTATTTTTACACAGTGATTTATAAGTCGTGGTTAAAAAAATTGTTGACCCCGTTAACTATTTAATAAATATAGTAATTTTTCTCAATCATAAACAAAAGTATACACAGTATTTCATTCGAATACACTTTATATTTTTGTTTATCGTCTATATTATCAGTATAACTAATTATCTGTTGGCTTATTTTAATTATTGTTTAAATTCGTTAGTGTAAACTGTGCCTTATATCTTGATCGATTCCTGCGTCGGTATGCCTTGAGCCACGCTATTATAATAGGCACCAAATAACCAAATTTTTTACTTCACAATTATTGTTCCGTGTCCTAACTCACTATATTTACTCAATTTTTAAATATTAGACAATAAAATTGTTTTATTAACTACTTTCGTGAATTCTGACAAGTAATTTCATATGAATAAATACCTTTGTTTAATTGACTTTTTTTTATTTCTTACAACATTTCTTTCCCTGTCTATATGAATAAAAGGGAGAAATTATTTCTATTCAAAATAATATGCTTATTTCTCATTAACAATCATAACAAGTTCTTTACATAAAATTTATCACACAATCAACAAACTCGTGGTAAATCAAGAGTCACAAACCCTGAACCGTAACATTGATTTTGATGAAACTGACAGCTTTTATGAAAGGATAATACCATATTTATCAACCTATATAATAAAACGGTATAACTCGGTGCGTCTGTGCGTTGAAGGTATATACCAAAAATGGAGAGGGGATCATAAGAGAAAAAGATGATTTTTAAATTTTTTGTATGTCTGTCTATGCAAGTATGTTTATAAAATTATTGAACGGATTCTAATGTTATTTTCACAGATAAATGGAGCTCGGCTTGAAGCAGAATGTAGGCTGTATCGGATGTCAGGAAAAAAGATATGCCTATTTCTAATATTTTATTTGAAAATGTTGGGGTTATGAAATTTTGGGGATAGGGAAAATAGGACAACTCCAACAGCGCATACATAATCTAAATAAAAACTGGAAGTGCGAATTTCACTCGCCTGAAGAGGGTTCCGTGCACTAAATTTTTGTTGTACATTTTAAATCTGCTTTTCTTTTCGGTAATTAAAAAAGTATCTATGGTACGGGATTGTAGAGGGCAATTGCGGAATATATTGTTTATTGTTGTATTCCGTCTTGTTGTATATTTTTGAATACATGGACTAATACTGAGTGATAGAAAACATATTCATATTTCATTTTTGATTTGTCCTTAGAATTAATATTGAATCGTAATATGCAAAGTCCAATATAAACTGACACTAAATATGTGACTATATACATAGTGTCAATTTATACTAGACACTAAAATGAACCTAAACGAAGCGAACTATAGGTCATCTATAGGTTTTTCTGTAATCTATAAGTAAGGAATATATTTTCTATTATTTTCCAAATTTCAGGCGCATTAGTTTCGGAGATGAGATGGAATATTATCATTTTTTCATCTATTTTTTTAAACAACTTTAAAACTAACTACTTTAAAATTATCAAAAAAAAATGTATCGAGACTCACACAATAAGCGCTTTCATTTTATGTCACATGATTCAGTTTGCAAAACTTTCTATTTCGTTTTCTAATTTACCCCCCAAAAGTGACTCATTTTTTTTTATTAACGTTACACGTCCGTATTTGGGTCATTAACAAACCTATATATGGGTAACAAGAATCAATTTAATCGGGACCGATTAAATTGATCTTTGTAGTAGTACACATATGTCCAATAGATTTAGAGCGAATCGGCGAACAGACAGACATGCGAATAATCCTGTAAGGGTTCCTTTTTTTCAATTCAAGTTACGGATCTCTAAAAAGGGGTTTTAATATTTCGTTTCTATCACCATCCCTGTTCTGCTAAATGAGTGTTCCGGTCACCGAAATAACACCAATCGGATCTTTCGTATTTATGAAACTCACCGATGTACGCAAAAAAGATGATTTTTACCGCATTTCTGGAGGCATGATTATTTTCTTATGGCTCCTCTTCACCATCGCCCATCGTTGTCAATCGTCGACAATTACAATCGTGTAGAGGACACAATTACATGTAGTGAGCTATGATTGCTAGCGATCGTCGATGATGACCGTATTTTCGTGCAAACATCAAAGTGAATTGCGCGTATTCGCGGGAGTCTACACGATTGCCAAACTCTCAGTGCCCGAGTGACCTCTGTATAAATAACACGTCTACAGAAAGCGATAGAATTCACTGTAAACAATAAATGCGTTAAATTTCCTATATTCATAAATAAAACATTTATAGAATATATAACAATTATTTAATATAAACTCACGAGTATTTCCCAGAAAGGTAGGCAGAGACTATAGACTTCTACGTGGTATGATGATCTACGCACATCCCTCTTGCTTCATTGAATGAAATACAAATTTAAAATATTTTAAATATTTATAGTATAAACAGACCTGTTCTACTACAATGAATCGTCAATACACGACGTTTTCTTTTCACTACTGGTCATTAATTACTCTACGAGATGGAAAATTTAGATAATATCCATATGGACTCAAAAGATAAATAGCAGCTGTCTCAACCAATTAGACGTTCATATTTCATCTAGGCAATGCCGAAACTGAACATTGGCAACTATGTAGTCGGTCGCACAGTGATGGTGATAATCATGGGCCATAACGCAATAGCAATTATCGATCAAGATGCACAATAGTGAAGAGGGGCCTTTACAACCCCCAGCGACCGGAAGTTTCCGCAACTAGTTGTGACTAACTAAAGATTCTTTAAAATACCCTAACAACTGGAACAATTTCTACCCATTTCTCACAAGCAGAAGATTATTTTACTGTCTTCAGTCAGTTTTCTGATATTCCCAAATTTTACTATAACCAAGAAACCTACTTTTTACTAGTAGTTTTAATTTAATCAAAATTAAACCCCTGGACTTTTATGACAAGCAAATTGTATACCTTTTTTAGCCGTGCGGTAATTTTATAACAAAAAAAAAGAACACAAAAAACGAAATTAGTCAACAGAAAATATTTTTATTACGAAAATACAGCGCAGTACAGTTTACCCTCTTAACTTGACTAAAAGTTAGAAGGAAATTTTTCTTAATTTGCCGTCGACGAGTAAAAAAGTGGCTAAAATATGAGGCACTCGACGGGCGAGGGCCGCGGCCGACCTCGCAATGAATAGGGTGAGGTCGGAGGCTCAATGTCTTCCTTTTGACCCCGACCGTGACGAAACTGAAAAGGGTTATGACTTTAGCCATAAAAATCGTGTATATATAAAGTCGTATACAGTACCTGGGCAACCTGATTTCCGCATTTTTGCTGGACGTTTTTTGAATTATCAGTGGATATATGACAACTTCTTTTTAACCGATTTTATAAAAAGGAGAAGTTTCTATGTCCATCTATATGTATGTATTTTTTTTTCATATGTTCAGTGATTTCATATGTTGAGCTCTTTTTTTAGTTGTTCAATTTTATGCGCATGATCTTTATCATATCATGCTGATGAACTAATGATGAAAGTACTGTTTATCATCAGAAAAACTACTCTTCAATGGCTATTAGTAAAACCTAATATATACAGAATTGACATTAATTACTTGTTAATCTATCTACATACTTCCATTCATTTATATAATTTTACCTTGACAATCGTAGCAGGAACACATCAGAACCTTTAACGATAACAATGGAAATAGAGTGAATAAATTTAACGTGGAAGTTAATGAAAATGTGATGTGTATGAATTGTATAAATTTAATATTATAAAGAATAAGTATAATTTATGTAATTTGTATAAGAATAATTTGGTAGTTACACTCCCCGACTAAGAATGCCAAGACCCAGGAATGGTCACCAGCGGACGATAAAATCGAGATCAAAACTGCTTTTCCAATTGCTCCGTTTAAAAGTGAAGGCCGGTGATTTTATTGACCAGGGCCTAATCCATAAGTAAAATAGCTTAATGAATTATAAAGTTATAATTACTCAATAAATAAAAAAAAATAAAGAAAACAAATTAAAAATATATATGTAATCCGCCTTCAAAACCTATTTAAATAATATTTTAAACAGACTCGAAAAACAAGTAAACAGCTGTTTTTGGAGTCAGTTTCAGTTAAAGATAAATCAGACACAGTTGAGTCTCCTTAGAAGAAGATCTCTTTTTGTCTCTATATTTAACATTTCATATTCATGTTTACACATTACATGTCCCTTTGCCTTGCTTTAGCTAGAATCGACTCTTAAAACATCTAATTATTTGTATTTGAAGAATGTTTGTAGATAAACTCGAAAAACAACACTTTGTCCAACCATGAAGTTAAATCGTTAGAGCCGTTTCCGAGATAACAATACATATATCAATATATACATTATATATAAGTATTTATTTAGATTATACGTAGAGTTTATTTACATAGGCGTCTTTTCTGGAGTAAAAAATTCTATGCAAGAATTGCTTCTTAGAAAGATTTCTACTCTAAAAAACTACTATGAATTGCTTAGTTAAAGTGAAAAAAACAGAAGATTGGAAAACTTTCTAAAAAAAAATTGTATTTAATTAGAAATTGTATTTCAAATTTTATGTGGGACCGAAATTACTCCATAACAGCCTGACATTGTCCCACTTTGATTGTACCTCTTTACCTTTATGATTGCCTCTATGACAAATACTTCAGAATGCTGCTGTTTCATGAGATTTTTTTTCAGAATAAAGTTATTCATTACAGTTGTCAAGAAAAAGTAATATTTGCATAAAGACGGTTACAATCTATCCTTGAACAGACGATAGAGACGGATCGTATACATTCTACACATTCAAATGAATTCTTATTGAGCGATACGAAATTATAAACGATATAAATAAAACGAAAGATAGAGGGCATATTCATCAGTAACTCCAAAACGTTCGTAATCACTTTTGGTCTGGCGGAAGAGCCATGTAATAAACCTAATTCAGTATTCGCTATCCTCAAACATGCAACCTTCAAATGTACCCCAAGCGCGTGCGCTGGTAAATATACAAAAGTTAAATTACCGAATGACTATACTTACCTGTCTACTCCATGTACGTATAGAGATAGATTTTATTAAAGCACTAACTTCGCTCTTAAAAACTAAGTTAAACTTTTCATTTCATTAAATTTCCTGAAATTAAGCGGAATACTAAAAGTGTGTATGTAAACTCGACGATTGAAATAATTATTATTCATATAAATTCAAAGAGTTTGTAACTTTATCACAATGTATAATATTTGAGGCGAATAATTAATTTGCTTGCCCTTGCACCGATTCGCAAATGCCCTCTGCCTTTCATAAATTTAAAATATCCATAAACAGGCAACTTAACTTCTCAGGATATGAAAGTTGGGACCTTCGCGTCGATTTCACGCGACCTTATGAAAAATTTTCCCAGTTTTCATCCGGGTAAGTATAAGGGACGGTGTTATGCGAGAAGTGGACACAATTTTCGATATCAATTTGATCGCGCTGTTCGATAATTATAAGTTTTGAGGCCATATCATTCCCTCGCATTTAAGTACACAACATAAGTAAATTCAAGGCAAGAAGGTTGTAATTTAGGCCGAAAGGAAACACACTTCTTTAATAAAGACAAGACCAATTTTTATGAATTCCCATCAAAGACTATCAGTCTATGGTCATATCTGGAAAATCACAACTTCTAAATGATGAAAGAAGGCAAATGATAATTTGAAATATTATATTAGGTTCGGTATACTATAGAGACACGTTTGTCGAGAAGAGAAAAGATGTAATAATTTTTATGTCGCGTAATTTTCCATAAATTTTCAAGTCATACAACCTGTGGCTGTACTCACATCATCGAGCAAAATATTTTTCCACGCTCATAATGAATTCAAAATCTATTCTCTGTTGTTCGTTTTTCATAAATTGATCAAAATAAATAAACACGTTCCGAACACTGAAGTCATAAATGTGTGCTTTCGTAGAACTTAAAAAAAAAATAATTTGTATAGAATTTCAATGCTGGTTCCTTCCGTCATAACACCATCGTTCATGCGTCAGGCGCAGTTTCCGAGCAGCACGGTACATTTTTCTGTTTCTCTCCAAGTTTGATTGAACACGACAAGCACTCCACTCTCTTACCCCACCGAATTCGCTTTGAATATGAGGACATGGAGACTAGCTTTTATTTCGGACTCCGTTTATGTTCATATACCACATTTCTACCGTCGAAAAGAAAGCTTTTTAGAACGATTACTATATTACATACTAGACATTTATTAGCCAATTGATTTTAATCGTGAAAATAACTTTTAATTGAAAAAAAAAACAAGTATTTCTTTTTACGAAATATCGCTCAAAAAAACCTGCTCATAAACTATTGAAATATTTTTTACTGTTCTCGTAAGCACCTTTTTAGTTTAAACAAAATAATGTAATTAAATACCCATCGATATTATTGTGCATTTTTTAAAGTATAGTAAACGCATCGATGCAATAAATTCAAATACTATATTTAAAAGTATATTATAAACGTACTCATGTATTTATTTGTATCCTTGTATTTTGAAACAGTTTTCAATTCATTTAATTTTTCAATAACAGTACATAATACTTTTTTCTATAATATATGTATAAAAGCCAATGTTAGTCAGTGTGCCACTTATAGGCCAAACGCAATATATACCACAATCACGATTAAGTTCAAATTGCGTTAATTTTGGAAAATCATTGGAAAGGTTTTTAAAGTAGTTCTGAGGTTTTCTTGCGGTTTTTTTTTTATCTACAATCGTAGCCACTGTGGAGTTTGGCAGGGTTCTGCTAGTATTAAAAATAATGGTTTCCCTATTATTGGGATACCAAAAAATATAAATTGTATATTATTTGAGATGGTGTTTGTAACTAGAAAGAAATTATTTGGAAGGATCTGAACTCTTTTATTTGATAAAAGACCCCGTAACCGTAATGCCTCGCTAATAGTCAGTAAATGAACGAGCGAACGCCCAGAAATTTATTTATTTCGAAAGCCTCCCCGCACTTTAAAAGGCATATCAAACCAACAATTTAATTGTCAATGAAATTTCCAAATATTGAAAAAGATGCGTACGGTCACGATCCGTAACAAATAAGGGTCAAATTTTGACAACGAGCTTGCCTGAAACAATTGATAGAAAATCAGTAAAGCGAAAAAAATATTTAAATATTTTACCGTGTTGAGTTCTGTGATATCTGCCTACCCTTCTGAGAAAAATCAAGAGTTTACAGATAAAAAAATTAATCAGTAATAGCTCTCATTGGCTGTAAATTTATCATTTCCTTTAAGACATAAAATTGATTTGTTTTAGAATCGATACCGAATTTCCAAACATGCGTCACCTCTACAAGTAATCTCTGGAACAACTGAAGCGACTCTAAACACTTCTTCACTGACGTAAATCTATTCTATCCCTGAGTAATATCAATTGGTTGAGTTCTTTTAGCGTTCAGTAGTAACAAACATTCATCTTCACATAATTACCTTAATTTTCGTCATGTCAGCACAATGTAATAAATCATTCTACCTTTCTGAATCACGTGGCCCCAGACAAACGTACCTACATACCTAACCGCATACTTCTTTAAACACTACAGTATTTACTACACCCAAATAAGTGAATCGTGCAATCAAGAACGCGACATAAAATGGGGATAATATTTCAAGAGTATGGAATTGCGAATCATATAATCTATATAATGAATATTCCGATTGGAATCGAACGCGACATTGGGATCGGTAACGAAAGCCATCAAAATGCGTTCTTATTTTGTAAAAAAAAAAGGCCATTGGGCAGACGAAATGGGAGTAAATTTCATTTTATTTTCATGTATATGTAAATCGTATGAAATATATAATTTACGGATTTTCAAAATTTTAAAATGCTGTAATTTCTAAAGCAGTTAACCGGTTTGGCTCAGATTTGAACTCGACCTTTGTAATCGTCCATAAAACATATATGTTAAGTTTCATTAAGATCTCTAAAGAAATGTAGACGCTATCGTGCTGACAAACCCCCGTGTTATACCGTATGTATATTTAAACTTGAAGTCGGAAAACAGCAAAATTTTTCAAAAGTTGCGTCATGTTGAATGAGTTACTTACGACGTTCTGTAATTACTTGCTGTATAGTCAGAACTGAAACTAAACTTTAAAGTGAAATCGTTCGTTTCAATCCAGCCTATGACATCTATAATTGCTTTGACGACTTCTCTACACGAAACTCAACCTCACTTTGACAGTTGATGAAAAGCGAACTGACATTAGCAAATATAATGATCGAAACAGCAATACTAATAAATCAAATTTGGATTAATTAGAAACAATAAAGGCCTCAATATGGATCCTTGTATTACACCGCAATTCATTTTCCAATTTCAGTTTGGGCGCAACCTTTCTGTTTAGACTTAGGCTTCTGGCGTATTTTATCTATATGTTACCTATAAAGCAAGGAGTTTTTTTAAAAATCAAGTAGATGGTTACAATTCGTGTTATTTTAACAAGTTTTTTTTTTTAATTTTAACAAAATTTTCTTTTTTATGTTTGTAAAATGCGCACTTTAATTTAGTTTCATTACTTATAATATAACAGAAAGTACACTATAAAATATCCTTCTCCGCTTATCTCTGAAGTTTGTTAGAAAAATGACCTAAAACAATTCGTGAAAATAGTATAGATTGCCTGATGTGTGTGTATGCATATGAGCAAAAAAAAATTAACGATTCTATGAACATTCTCAGATTTGGCAAATAATAAAAAGTTCTATATAAGTTTGAAGGAGTCGGCGGGATATCTCCATAATCCGTTATCAAGTTTAAATGGAAAATCAAATATACCTAACCAGTTAATATCTAGTATCTTTAGTATAATAAGTAATGTTTTTTCGTGCTATTTCTTATTGAAGTATTTTTGAATCTAAAGTGGTAAATCCACGGCTCTCTCGGTGGCATTGTCACAGTGTGTGATACGTGAAGTAGCAGCTTCCGCTTTTACATTTCGTCTAGTGAGTGAGAGTTCCGGTGGCCTACTTTCTACCTGCCTCCCATACATCAATCCGGCCATCTCTGTATGAGATATCGTATTCCTTCCGAAGAGGCCAGAAATGCACTGATGAGAGCAACCCCAGAGTTGCGAGTGTCCATGGACGCCGGTGACTCTTTTCTATCTGATGCCATGCCTCCTCGTTAGCGCCTCGATTTATTTTAAAAGGAATCACTGAAGAATTGATAAGAAATATCTAAAAAGCAACTTTCATATGTTCTACTCATATAGACAAAACTTGATCTTTTTTGCTAGCTTAACAAAAGTCTAAGAGTTAATAACTTTTGCATGTAGGTAAACTATTTAATTTAATATAAGATAGGATTATATTTTAAAAATCAAAAAATTGCACAAACACTCAGAAAAATAGACGCAGTATCCAAGAGAAAACCTAGATTGAAATCGAGACTGGCAGTAAAATAAAAAGCAGAACTGGAATCGAAATCCAGAACGAGATAGGGATTGAACACAGCCCTTGTCAAATCTATACTAATATAATAAAGCTGAAGAGTTTGTTTGTTTGTTTGTTTGAACGCGCTAATCTCCGAAACTACTGGTGCGATTTGAATAATTCTTTTTTTGTTGGATAGTCCATTTATCGAGGAAGGCTATAGGCTAAATAACATTACGCTATGACCAATAGGAGCAAAGACAGAGCGGTAAATGTGTAAAAAACGGGGAAAATTATTCATTTTTGAAGGCTTTCTTTGCGTGCGCTGCGAAAACGGTTCAAGATACACAAAAAATATGTATGAAAGAATTATTCCTCTATACATGATCTAAAAAAAAGTCCGCGACGGCATATGTCTATCTTTTAAGGTTTAGTCACAATGACCGTTTTTATGGTACCAAATTTGGTCGAAATAATTTGTTTAAGTTGTATCAACATAATAATATTAATCTTTATTCAAATATAAATATAAATATGTTGTTGGTTAAGAGTACTTCATTGTGAATAAAATTGTCTTTGACATAGCTTAATTTCAACAAAAAACTTTAAAGATTACAATGATAAATAACTCCGAAACAAAACCAACTCGCTCTCTGCGCTCACTGCGCTGGCCGGCGCGGCGGGAGAGAGGCGGTGCTTGCGGGCAAGCCGGGAGGGGGGTGCAGCTCTACGAGATACCATGCCGCGCGGCTCACTCGCGCGGTCGGCTCCCTACTGAACGGTTGAATACAGCGCTAATTTGTTTATGCGATATAATTATCATCGTAATATTACTTTTTAAACACAGTTTCATTTTGAGGTTGTTTTCTATATAGTAGGTACTTTATTTGTTTTAGGATAGTATTTAGTGACACAATAATAACACTTTTTTGTTTTCATGTAGATTATTAATTAATAAGTATGTGTTTTTTAAAAGTATAGTATCGTTTGTTTTAAAAATAGTATTCAGTTTCTAATATTTTTTTGTGGTACATAATACCTGTAGGTACCTAAATAGGTATCGCCTACTTAATTATTCTTATTAGATTAGGGTTTAGTTTAACGTATTTAGTTTCTATTTTTTTTTCGCTTTAGGTAAAACCTGTAAATAGGTGTGGTCTACCTATTTATTCTCATTAGATTAGGGTTAAGTTTAAGTATAAAGTTTGTTAACTTATTTTCATTTTACGGATTTTCTTTTGACATAATCGTTAAAAATAAAAACAATTAGGTTCCTAATTATTAATCTTACGTTTCTTTTTTTTTACGAGTTACGCTTTAGTTAAGTTTTCATTTTCTACGTTCTTTCTTCATCACTATAATGCCGAGAAAAAGAACTCAGCTTTCTCGGCAGACTGCTACTGCAAAGCGGCTGCGAGTTTTGCGCAGCAATGAAACTGAGGATGAAAATATGCACAGGTTGGCTACACAACGAGCAATTACTGAACAAAACCGTGCAAGGGAATCAAGCGTTGAACGTTCGCAGCGTTTAGCGTCACAAAATTTCCGAACTTTGGCGAACCGGCAACGGGAATCGAGTGCTGATCGTTCTCAACGTTTGGCCTCACAGAATGCCCGAACTTTGGCTAACCGCGATCGGGAATCCAGTGCTGAACGTTCTCAACGTTTGGCCTCACAGAATTCCCGAACTTTGGCTAACCGTGATCGGGAATCAAGCGCTGAACGATCCCAACGATTAACACAGCAAAATGCCCGATCAACTAGGAATAGAACTCGCAGACAACATAATTTATTAAATGCTGCTTTTGCTTATGATTGTACCGTTGACTATTCTGAGCTAAATGATATTGATATTGGCAGAATGGATAAAATATGCAACTTATGCCAAGCAAAAATGGGCAGCTGAAACTCCTGGATTGTGTTGTAGTGGTGGCAAAGTAAATATACCTATAATTCCGGAACCAACATCCGTTTTAAAGGAACTGATATCAGGCTCACATCCATCATCTAAGCATTTCTTAAATCACTCAAGACAATATAATACATTATTTCAGATGACTTCATTTGGTGCCAAAGAAATTCGTGAGGGAAACTTTATGCCCACTTTTAAAGTCCAAGGGCAAGTTTATCATTTAATCGGTGACTTACTTCCAGCTGTAGGGCACAACCCGAATTCCTACAAATATATTTTGTTTCCCATGCAGATCAGGTATCCTTGCGCTCAAATTTAAACCCAAGCTTGCAAATCGATCTTATCGACGTTCTCCAAACATATCTTCATGATCATAATACGTATATTCAAAGTTTTAAGTACAATCTAGAAAATAGACCACCGAATGATTTAAAACTTATCATTCATGCTGATGTAAAACCTCCTAATGAGCATAGAGGTCGGTATAATGCGCCGGTAGTAGATGAAGTAGCTGTTCTTATGATAGATGAAGACAAAGGTCCCCGTGATATTGTATTGACTGCGAGAGATGGTCGACTTCAACGAGTTTCTGAAATTCATAGATCTTATGACCCGCTTCAATATCCCTTACTGTTTCCCTTTGGAAACGACGGATACTGTATTAATATTCCACAGCAGAATACTACGGCTACATCTAAAACTGTTTCATGTATGCAGTTTTATGCATTTAGATTCATGGTGAGAATAAATGACTTTAACAGTATACATTATTTTAAAGGATTATTCAACCAATATTGTGTTGATATGGCGGCAAAATGATTTCTGAGAGGCTGAACTTCATCAAAAGAAATCAAAAAATTGAGAGCAGAAGATTACATTCATTTAAGAGATGCCGTCGTAAATGATGGACATTTAAACGCTTCTAATATTGGCCAGCACGTTATATTGCCGTCGTCATTTACAGGATCCCCAGATTCATGAATGAAAAAGTCAAGATGCCATGACATATGTCAGGAAATTTGGAAGACCTGACCTCTTCATTACATTTACATGTAACCCCGAATGGCCAGAAATAAAAGTGAGTTATTGCCCAATCAACATTCTTATGATAGACACGATTTAATTTCTAGGGTATTTCATTTAAAACTCAAAAATGATAGACCTATTAACGAAGAAACATATTTTGGCCCATCGAAAGCCTTTGTTTACAGTGTAGAATGGCAAAAGAGGTTTACCTCACGCCCATATTTTATTGTGGCTGGCTAACAAAGTTCAACCAGATTCTATAGATGCAATAATATCGGCTGAAATACCTGACATACAACAAGATCCGATTCTTCATAATATTGTCATAAAATATGATACATGGTCCTTGCGGATTTCATAATCCTGCATCACCATGTATGAAAGAAAACGTTTGTTCTAAAAAGTACCCGAGGCATTTTATTTCGGAAACACAAACCGGGGATGACGGTTATCCAACCTACAGACGCAGGTCTCCAGATAATGGTGGATTCACAGCTATAATTCGTGTAAAAGGTACAGAAATGAGCGTGGATAATCGTTGGGTGGTTCCCTATAATCCACTGCTGTCACGCATTTTCAATGCACACATTAACGTAGAGTTTTGTCAATCGGTCAAAGCTATTAAATACATCTGTAAGTATATTCATAAAGGTTCTGATCAAGCCACATTTTCGTTACAAAGTAATAACGACGAAGTAGAAAAATATCTAAATGGTCGCTATATAAGTTCCTCGGAGGCGTTTTGGAGAATTTTTCAATTTTCGATTCATGAACGTTTTCCGGCAGTAGTTCATTTAGCCGTTCATTTGGAAAATGGACAAAGAGTATATTTTATAATAATGAAAATCTCCAAGATCGTGTGAACAATCCTTCATCAACGACACTTACAGCGTTCTTTGATCTCTGCAAAAGCGACGATTTTGCAAAACCCTTTATATCACGAAGCTCCCAGTATTACGTTTGGCAAAGAAATTCATTTTCTAGAAGAAGACGCGGGCAAGATGTTGAGGGATATCCCGGTGTAAAAGACACAACTTTAGGCCGTGTTTATAACATTCATCCAACTCAAACTGAATGTTTTATTTAAGAATGTTACTGCAATATGTTCGCGGTCCAATGTCATTTCAACATCTACGAACCGTGAATGGTGTTATTTTCCAAACGTACCAAGGCGCTTGCAAGGAATTAGGTTTACTGGAGGAGATGAACATTGGCAAAATACCATGTCCGATGCAATTATATCCGAGCCAGCTACAAAATTAAGAGAATTATTTACCACTATCCTTATATTTTGCCAACCATCTGACCCTTAGAGTTATGGAATAAATTTCGTGATGCTCTATGTGAAGATATATTAAACAGAATGCGTAATGAGAATCAGGATATGACATTAGCATATAATGATGATATATACAATGATGGACTAATCATAATTGAAGATAAAATTCATGAGATTTCAGATAAATCCCTAACCGACTTTGGGCTTCCTGCAGCAAAAGAAATAATTCGCTTCTGGACCCGTTAGAAGTAGCGTTGCGAAAACCATATAATTTAAATGATTTAAATGAATATATCACAGAAAATGAACCAAGATTAGTAAATGACCAGGTGACAACGTATAATTGTGTCATGAAAAGTGTTAGTTTTAATGAAGGAAAAATTTCTTTTGGATGCTCCCGGTGGGACCGGCAAGACGTTTATTACTAATCTTATATTGGCAAAGTAAGGTCTCTAGGAAAGCTAGCCTTAGCAGTAGCGTCGTCAGGTATTGCTGCAACTTTATTAGCAGGTGGACGCACAGCTCATTCCACTTTTAAACTGCCCCTAACTGTGTCTTTAGAGAAAGATAGCGTGTGCTCTATACGCAAAAATGGACCTTTGGGAAAAGTTTTACAAGACGTCAGTCTAATAATCTGGGACGAATGTACCATGATACATAGAGCTCACGTAGAAGCTCTAGACAGAACTCTCGAGATATTAGAAACTGTGATAAAATCATGGGTGGGATTACGGTTATGTTTGCTGGGGACTTTCGCCAAACCTTACCGGTAATAGTAAGGGAACCAGAGCAGACATTGTGAAGGCTTGCCTTAAAAGTTCTCCATTATGGAAATTTGTAAATATTTTAAAATTATCTACAAATATGAGAGCACATTTGGGGGGAGGTAGTATAACTTTCCCGTCAAAATTACTTTCTGTAGGAGACGGGAAAATACCTCATTCTAATAATAAAATTGAAATTGATTGCGATTTAGGAGTAAAAGTGGGTAACATCGAGGAATTAATAACTAAGGTATACCCTGACATCAGCCAAATAGAAAACAAGGACCACCAATGGATGTGTCAAAGAGCAATATTGGCGGCAAGAAATAGTAACGTTGACGAAATAAATGATATAATTTTAAGTAAACTCCCAGGAGATATTGTAACCTACACATCCATTGATACCGTGATGGATCAAGAAGATGTAGTTAATTACCCACAGGAGTTCCTCAATTCCTTGAACCCAAGCGGCCTTCCCCCACATTCTCTTAATTTAAAAATAGGTGCCCCAATCATTTTACTAAGAAATCTCAAACCACCAAATTTATGCAACGGGACCCGACTTCAAGTAAAATTTCTGCGCAATAACGTCATCGTTGCAATAGTTTTGACTGGTCCAGCAGTTGGTCAAACAGTCCTCATACCCCGCATCCCAATGATACCCAACGACTTACCTTTCAATTTTAAAAGAATACAATTTCCGATTAAATTATCCTTCGCAGTCACAATAAATAAATCACAGGGGCAGACATTCAAACACGTGGGGATCGATTTACGCCAAGACTGTTTTTCGCACGGCCAGTTATACGTCGCCTTATCAAGATCAGGTTGTGGCGAAAATCAATATATTCTTCTGCCACAAGACAATAAAACAAAAAATGTAGTATATGCAGAAGTTCTATAATAATTTAATTTACTTAAAAAATTGTACAGATATAAATAGTTTGGAACTCGAAAAAAAAACATAGGTTTTATCCTAAAAATTCTGCGGAAACTCGACCATTCCGAAAATCCCGCAAGAACGGGAACTATGTGGGAAAAACCAAAAATCTGCCGGAAGTCACTATTCCACGCGGACGAAGTCGCGGGCAAAAGCTAGTGTTAACTTATGCACAGCGAAGCGGACGAGAGACAGCTAATATTCAATACAATGACAAAGGCAATACTCGCGTTCGCATCTTGTAGACTTTCTGTACCGTATATTTAAAGTCCATAATCCGATTACTACAAAATTACCCTCAGGAGTCCCGATAAATAGAACCATTTTCGAAGGTATCTCAAAACAAACTTTCTTGAAATTGACACGTATATTTCTTGGACTTATACCTAAAATATATAAGAATCGAAGCAATATCAGACAATAAATAACGGTTATTTTTGCCAATTCATGTCAGATTTTCGCTTCGGATTGAACGCTTTATAACTGTAGGTTTTCACAATTGATCCGATTCAATTGAGGTGTGTTGGCAACCGTTATCAGTAATGCGGTCAAGGCATCCGCAACCGACGGCTTAAACATGCTATCAAAGCGCGTGATTTCATTTAGCTCGAGTTGAGAATTAATTTGTCCCTTTGTCCGCGGTTTTAGGATCCGATACCTCGTAATTTGAAGGCAATACGCTTATACTCAAAGCGTAATAGATAATTGCAATTCGTGAGTAATTAGAGAAAAACAAATAGACCGATATAAGAAATTATTGGAAGAAACAATCCCTCACCATATAATGAAGAGGCGAACGTTTTGAAATCGCCACCGGTCCCTGTTTTGCGGCGGCAATGCCTCGAATAGTGAAAAACAATTTCGTTTAATTGCGTTTCGCAGTAGCCAGGCGCTTTTCAATTAGAAAAAATAAAACTGTTTGCCGCACAAGACTTATTTGATTGCTCCTTTGGACGAAATACAAAAAGGATTATTGACTTTTTTATTTCTTGAATTGAACCTTTTTCACTTAATAAAGGATGAAGTACAATTAATTATGAAACAATCGTAAATATAACCAAGAAACTTAATGAATTTTTGAAATTACTTCTCAAGTAAAGGGATCACTGTACTTTTTCCCCTTATTTTAAAACAGAACATTTAATACGAAACAGACAGTAGAAATGTCTGATTTCTTATAAATACGTTGTCAAATAGATTTTTTTTTTTAGATTTTACTATCATGTATGTATTAATTTTCTTTCTACTTCATATTATTATTAACTCCGTGATAAGAAAATTCATAATTATGATAAACTCATTTTTCTTTTTAAGTCATCTTATCTAATGTATTTTATCTAATGTTCATGGAGAAATTGTATTTTTACAGTTTTGATCAACAACTATATAAATTATTCAATTAAAGCTCAAGTCATCGAAAAAGATGATTTTTCCAAACTAGTATTATTTGCCTGTTCGTACGTTTTATTTTATTTTTTTTTTTTTGGGAATGTGTGTTTTTTTTAAATACAGTTTTTAATTTGATAATATGACGTTGGCGACAGCCAATTAATGGTAACTTTGAGACACTATAAATACATAATACTGATGCTTTTTTTTTTTTGGATAAGAAAAAAAAACAATTTTGTTAAATAAAATGGTAAATATACCATTTTATTTAACAAAATTGTTTTTTTTATTACTATTTACCAATTACAATAGTAATTGGTAAATAGTGCCTGAAAAAGGACTCATCGCTTTATCAAAATCTAAATAGTGTATGAGAAAATGTTTAGCTGGGAGACATTTTCCACCGCAATGAAAGCGTATTTGTATTCAATAACATATTTCAGTATATCGTACCGATGCATTATTTAATTTGCGCACAACGCAATCAACAAAGAATCGAATAGGTATTATACTGTCGCAACGAAGTAATTTCATAACGCTTGGGTATGAGACCTTTAATAACCGGTCTCGCCTTGACATTACCAAAATGAACCTAGATCCAAATTATGCACGAGCAGCGTACACGGGGGCGCCGGCGGCCGCCCGGGCTTCCATATAAATCACGTATCTATCCGGAGCCCTCGCGGCGCGAGCGTCCAAGATTCGATGCCGTGCGAGGATTAATGAAGGGCCGCGCTCAGCCGAGTGCGGCGCGCTGGGCGACAAGAGATTTTTCTTCGGCACACTTCATTAGTCACGCCTTTAGCTGATTACCGTACCGGTGATTGAATAATGGTTCTATGATCGAGGACGGACAGGGCGGGTGTGTGTGCGCGCGCGCCGGACGTATATACTGGAGCGATATATCTATACTAAATATCTGTGGGATCCTTTGAAGGATGTAACATTACACAAGATATCAATGGATGTATAATATCAATGAAACCCGAAATGTGTTTTACAATGGATACTGATATTCCATATCTTACACCAAGATATTTTTTTAATAATATAAATAAAAAAAAAACGCATATGTAGCCTACCGCATTTTACGTCATTTGACTAACTATCATTAAATTGACTGCTTGGAGCGACATTAAGATTTTAAATCGATAGAACAATCGAAAGAATTTACAACCTGCTACATCATCACACTGGTTTCATTTTTCACTTTTTTTGGTTTCTTACATCATTTTCTAAATGATGCAAACAACAGGTCTGAGAATCTGTCGATGCAGTCGGGTCAAAATTTTCAAGACTCTACGTCAATGTAAAAGTAACTCAGATTATATATTGACGCTGTAGAACTGATGGCATAAAGACGATGGGTGAAATTTAATGCTTCAGCTGATGTATCGGATTAGACACGCCTCAATGGATAGATGCACGTCACTGCAACATAAACTGGATCGAAGAAACGAATGAGCGAAACAGAGTCAAAAGTTTGTATGTTGGGTATCAATATGTATATCATAAGTATTATACTATTTATTATGCTATAGATATATATATATATATATATATATATATATATATATATATATATATATATATATATATATATATCGTTTCAGCCGTTGGATGTTCACTATTGAACGTAAGTTTTGTCACTCGATGCCCACGACATACAACCCGAGCCACGTGTGACCAAAGGTGGCCCGCGTCCTCGACCATTTAGCCAGACCTCCTGGCGGGACGCCGTCTGAGGCTCCAACGTGCAGTCGCCGTTCGAGAACCCTTCGTCTTTAGCTGTTATCAGTTCTACGAGTGATATGGTATACCCACTGCCACTTGAAGTTACTGATTCTTTGTGCTACTGTGGTTATTCTGGTTCTTTTACGGATATCCTCGCTTCGGTATGTTGTGTCGCAGAAGAAACTCGAGCTCTTCCGGTTTCATCGTATATGTTATTACAGAGTTTGTGCGTCTCCTATATTGACGCCAGGTACTAGACATTGGCCCAACTGCCCTGACAATTTCCTTAAACCTGGTGTTCGCATCGTATATAGCTTCAGATTCGCCCGAGCATTTAAAGCGATTTTCAAATTCGAGATTTTTAAAAGGTTTGGAGATTGGCCTTTATTGGAGGAACCGCGAACTTCATCACACGATACTCTCTAGTTTTACATTCATACCCAATGTGCCTCTAACCATACATACGGTGATTGCTGCTGATTTTCACCTTAGTGATCACTCCGACGTCATTGAACATCTATCATTTAATCGTCATGATGAAGTCTATCTCGTTTTTCGTGAGACCATCGGGGCTGATGCAGAGTCATTTCTTGTGATACCGCTTCCTAAACGAACCCTGCAATAATTTCCTTACAATGCGTCGTTCGACATCGTGGCCGTAACAGAGAATTAAAGTTTCTATGTTAGAAATATAAACTAAGCAACGATCCCCTACATGAAGTTCATCTTTTGAATAACTGTAATAACAGAAAATAATAAAAAAAAACATAACAAAAGTAACTTCATCAGCTTTGCGAGTCGTCGAAACGGTGGCTCGTTAAACGCGACTTCGGTGCGCGACTCCTTCATAAATTCCCGGTATGTTATTGTGTCTGAGCTATTGTATCACGTCACAGAATAGGCAACCTTTCTATTGTTATGTTAAATCGTTACCCAATTTCAGGCAATACAGTGAATTGGTCTTATATTGATCCAACTGAAGCTTAGCTACAGCGCTAGATTCCCTCCACTGCCATTCCTCGAAAATGTGCTATAATTTTTAACCGACTTCAAAAAAGGTGGAGGTTCTTATTTCGACTGTATGCTTTTGTATATTCATTCTACATTCAATTCGTTATTTATTAACCAATTTGGATTTTTTTTTATTTGATAAGATATATATCCACATTGGGCAAATTTTTTTCAAAATCTGTTTCTGATGATGAGGTCCATGAAGAAGTGGGGAACATCCTCAAACATTATAGCAATTTTGCTTTCAGCTATAAGTCAAGCATGTGCATGACCGACTTCGAAAATTTTTTTCTATTTTATAAAGAATAAAAATAATTTGGTAGTGGCATTCCAATTAAGAATATAAAGACCCTGAAATGATTAGCAGTGTACAATAAATTCAGGATCGGAATTACTCTTTTCAGTTTAAAAGTACAGGAGATAGATGACCTTTTTAATTAACAATGACTTAATTCACACGCAATGTAACTAAATGAATTATAAAGTTGTGATTACTCCATAACTAATAAATGTTAATTAAAATAAATTAAAAAAAAAATAAAACGCCTTTAAAAACCTATTTAAATAATTTTTAAACAGTCTTCAAAAACAAATAATTAATTGTTTTTGGAGTCGATTCCAACTAAAGCACGGCAAAGGGGCATAAAATTAATAAACATGAATATGAAACGTAAAAATTGAGTAAAAAGGAGATCTTCTTCTTCTAAGGAGATATAGCTTTATTTGATTTATCTTTAACTGGAGTCGAAGCCAAAAAACGACTAATTAGTTGTTTTTGACGACTATTTAAAAAAATATTTAAATAGGTTTTTGAAGGCGGTTTTTATATCTTTCTTAAATTTATAATGCCATAAAGATTGATTCGTATAGTTTATTAAATAAATATTATGTATTGATTATGTATTGTAATCAATACATAATATGTATTGATTACAACTGACTCTTCTGATTACGTATTTACATAACCAGAAGAGTCAAGCGCGAAACGCATTCGCACTACTAGTATCCTTTATCTTTTTTATTTGTTAAGTGTAGTGTGATGATGGTCGAGTGATTATAAGTGTTGCGTTTGAAATAAAACCATTGACCGAGAAGTTTTTAAATTAAATTAAGCTAAAAATCACTCACTTAGTTCTTCAAAGAGTTCGTTAGGCTGACGATCCCGGACATTGTTACCGCATGGGCGGCTATGATCTTCCCGGACATTGTTACCGCATGGGCGGCGATGATCTTTATACAACCTCCATCCACATAGAGCCATCGTGGAATACTTAATTATCACTTTTTTTTCTTAAATTACCACTCGTTGGTAAGGCAGTTATCCTTCAAGATGAACGAGCAATAAACTTGACGGTAAATATTTTTAAAGTAAAATTATATAGAAATAGAATAAATATATAAAGACTGCAAATTTGTATAAAAGATATTTTTTTATATCCTTAGGAATGTCATTGAACACATCAGGATTTTACACATTTTGTTTTTTTTCCCACTAAGAAGTAAATTATTCAGATCCATTTTTCAATTTTGGACGTAGAAATGTTCACGTAGTCATAATCGAGTTGATGCCTTTTAAATTGGAATAATAAAGAGGTATCATCTGCAACCAGTTCTACCTCATGAACATCCTTAACAAAACTAGGTAAGTCGTCAACATAAATTAAAAACAAAAACAGAAACAGACCAAGGATTGATCCCTGTGGCACCCCCATGCGGACAATGGATCCATTTGATCTCACGTCATCGACATCAACCCTCTGAATCGGGCATCAAATACGATGCCAGAAGGTCGAGTGCACGGCGCGTAACTACATATTGATGTGAAATGTATTCAATAACAATGACTGAGATCGTAATAATTTATCGAAATGCAGCTGATATACTCTGTGGTTCAATACGAGCGTTTCTTGTGTCTGTACATGCCATGACGTCATCGTAAACGGCGCTGCCGAGTACGATGAAAATTTTGGTTTTGATTAAGATTTGCTTTTTAAGTTTACCTTAAGAATTATATAAAGAACATCTGCATTGATGTGTTTAGTGCCATTTTTGAAAATTTTGTCCGTTTCGATGTCATTGTTTCTCAACAACAGATGGCACTATATAATGTAAACTACACATAGCACTGTACTATGTATCTAAGTGTTTATCATTAGGTAAGCGAAAGACACCAAGCAAAGCTCATTTGCGTGGGTACATATAAGCATACAGAACGCTTATTTTACTTTGTCGCCCTCTATGACGGACCGGGCGCACGCATATGGAACGCTTAACGGCCCGCTTTTGGATTGGCTGATCGTCTGACTATATTTCAGGAGCGGCACCTCGCTAACTTAGGTCATCGAAATGATAACTCTGAACACTAGGTGTCTATAGAAGTGCAGAGGTGTCTATATAGGTACTGGAAACCGCAATTTACGTGAACTATAATCAAAATATATTGATGCTGACTTCTATTCTTCAGAGTTCGAGCCATTGTGTCAGCTCATCAATAGCCCTTTGCCACCGCGGAGGAATGTTCAGGAGGCTATTAGATCGCAAGAAGAGCGCAATGTCGTCCGCGAAAAGCGCGAGTTGAATTGTTGTCAAGTTGTTGTCAAAAATTGACGGTCACGGGATATCGTTTACGTAAGCGGAGTACAGCAATGGGGAGAGCGTGGAGCCTCGAGGTAATCCAGCTCTGATCGGACTCATTGACTAGTAAGTATTGTCAAGTCGGAAAGTGAAGTGATGATTACTAATGTTGGTGAATGATAATAACAAAACGATCTGAGGGCTCAAACTGATAGAGCTTATGTATAAGACCTGCGTGCCAAACCCTATCGAAGACCTTTCCTTTGCTATGTTGTTCAATGCTATCAACTAAACACCCAGCTTTTTTCCCGGTCGTCGAACGCTACAGACTTGTCGGGTTTTCTTAGAACGCGGGTGGGGACAGCTCCTTCCGTTTTAAGAGCTTTGCTTAATCCCCAATAAGCTTGGTGACTTGGCGAAATTTCTACCATTAGGTCGCTCCAATTTTCATTTCTAACTTCCTTCATGCTGGCCTTAACTTTACTTTGGAAAGCACGAGCATGAGACCTATTTGCACAAGTGGGGTATTTGACCGCTTGGCGCAAAGCAGTGTTTTTAACCCTTATCAGTTCGCCAACATCTGTGGAAAGCTTTTAACGATCGGAGTACGTTGGAACAACCCAAGAGCTCTTTTTGACCACTGTCCTGATGCAATTGATTAGGACACCTATTGCATTATCAATATTGTCGGTAAAACGATGTCATTTGGAATATTATTTAAAATCGGGGTGTCGATTTTTTTCAAGCGCGGTCGATACCTTCTGGCAGTTTGTAATGGAGGGCATATCGCCCGATTCTCAATAGCAATTGCAGTTCTTGATCCAGTGTGGGACTAAGCACCTTACACATAGCGGTTTTGTATGACAGTTCGCAGCCGCAAGGCTACAAAGCTGATAGCAGTGGCACTGACCATGCTTGCCTCGTCTGTATGGTGCTTCTATGATTATACCCGATAAGCCACATACATCGGATACTTTTTTGAATATATCCCGAGCTCTGTCGTACTTTTTGAAAACTGCTTTCACCTTACGCTCTTCCTCGAGCGCATAGGTGTGAAATGGAAGATTACTCTTAATGAAAAGGCTATTTAATTTCCTAAAATCATCGATGGTAGCTGCTGAAATTCAGATCTCTTATTTGGTGCTATGTGCATAGTATAATTAATATGAAGTCTAGTGAACTCTGATGAAATCGTGTTCCATTTTGATTTATCTCTTAGACAAATCGGGAGTGGTGGTTTGGTTCTAGGCAGTGTAGACGGTTTAGTTGTAGCCGTATGGTTGGATTTCGTATCAGCGGTCGCTTGCTTATCGCCAGCAACCGATTCTTGGCTTACAGATGGGACTGGAGACGCCGGAAAATCAGTATAATTCGTTTATTTCCCCTTAAATGGCTCAATATCCATAGCTGAACCACTAGAATCATTGCTACTCAGCGGACTACTCCCTTTGGTTTTCTTTTGACTAATTTGAAGGATTTCTTCTCCTGTTGCTCTTCGTTAGAAACCTTGACGGTGGTATCGAATTGCTCCGAACCTTCGTCGGATGAAATGGCCCTCAATAACGTTTTCCGCTACAGATGAACGGCCTAGGAGATTGTTCCCTGCTACTAGCGCTCGAAATGGACCGGCCGTCATTTAAAATATTGTTAGCTTCCGCTGGGGTAGCATAACCTTTTTTCTAAAAAGCTAAAGAAAAGATTTTTCAACTCACCTAATGGCAAGGATTTGAGCGCCCTCTTAAGGCCCCCGTTCACAGGTAGACCGGGAGTGACGTTTTCCATGATTATTACACTATAAAAAAGGTTTAGATCGAAACAATGCATTAAATTAGTTAAACTTATTTGAATTAGATCAATGGTTATCTAACGTAAAAAACTACGTTGCTATCAAATGTTTGCTTAAATTTGATTAAACAAATAATTAATACGCGAAAAATAACGCACGAAAATTACGCGTGAAAATGGCGCGCGAACAATCGTTGATAGCGATTCCGCAAACCGCGCATAGGGGGCAACGGCCGTTACCGACGTTAAAGGTCGCCGCCCGCCGCGAAAAGCACGGTAGCGCGAGCGCGCGCAATAGCCAGACGCTCGCACGAAAACGGTCAACGACCACGAGGCTGCTTATGAAAACTATTGACCCGAACACTTTCACAATTAACGCACTTAATAGCACAAACAAGCGAAATCTCCAGAACAGCACACACGATATACGTGGTCACGCGCGCACGTATCTACGCACGTAACACTAAACACATACACTATGCAGCACACGGAACGTATGGAGAAGAACGCAAGCGCAAGTAAAAGCTCCTGAAATTATAGTCTCAGTCAGATCGCATAAACACGACCTAACACAACAAAGCAATAACTCAGAACGACAAATTAGGCTGGACGTATTCCGGCTTGTAAACCATAGCGCAACATTTTTTTTTTGCGTAGGAAATGAAAATCTTCACGGACGAAAGATACCCGGCCACGCGACTTAGAGACCAGTATGTCGGATTTTTACCCACTAAAACCACTCCCTTGGGATGACTCTAATGTAAAGTTTATCTATCCGGCGCGGAGATAATATGCTTAGGCGGGCGGATGAAGCGAACAACAAACAAAGTTTGGGGACTTCGTGTCGCGTGGGAAAATAATAACTGGTTATTAACTAGGCTTACCGGCCCAGTATGGGATGCAAGGGAAGATAAATTTTAATTGGATTAAAATTTATTATTCTTGATCGCCTCTACAAGTGAGGTATGTTCGATGAGTGAAATTAATTTTTCCGTCGAGTTCGCAGCAGCGCGGAATTTTTCCGAGAGAGTCGCGAGCTCATTAGTGTCAATAATGGTTATTATTCGTCAGCATCCTCACTTTTCTTTTTGTTAATATTTTTTACCGCCGTGGGTGCTGCCACTTTGTCGTGCTTCTCAACTATAGCCACTTGTGAGGCTACAGAAAGGCTGAAATAGTATGGCTTCAGTAGTGTCGGGTGCTTTTTTGGGTTTTTTGGAAGAAACCCGGACCCATCAGTCGTTTGAGCGAAAATTAGGGCAACTTCCGGTTTGCTGCGGGAATTTTCCCGACGTTGGACAGTAATGAAATCCATCTGAAACGTCACCCCATCTAGGATCGGAATCGGAATCGGAATCCTCCGACGGGCGAAAGGCGGCTGGCCGTTTAGTGGACTTCTTAGTGGGATTGCATTTGACCTCCATATCAGGGTCGGAAGCAGGGTCTGATACATCATAGAAGACCGGAGATGAGCAATACACCTAGAACTCGCGAAGGAGATCGAGGTGTACGCGCTCCGTGAGGAAGACCTTCAATCGTTTGCCGTCAATTGCGTCCGCCACGGGAGTACGTGGCCGCAGCTAGACGCTCCCGCGGTGCACCGCGTAGGACGCCGCGATGCGAAGACCGTGCGATACGCGGGCCAAGTCACATGGTAAACGAGTGAAATATAAGTGGGGAGGACCGCGGTGTTTCCAATCGCGACGCGGCAGGGCCGCGTGGAGAGCCCGGAATGCGAACGCAATGCAACGCGCACACAATGCTCGGCGCGACCCCGATGAGAGAGGATCGCGGCGCCGCGTTAGTTATCAAATTAACAAACACGAACTGGTTGTTGGCACCGTAAGGTTCCCCGGCTAAAATCGACAATGCAGGCTCATCTCTGTACACTCCACTGCACTAGATGTAGGTCGGCGTACACCTGCACATACAACACACTCAGATCTCTGGGACACACACTGCACTTACGGCGCGCTATAGCGCGTCCGTTCGGAGCGGAAGCCAAACGACGAGTATAATGCAACAGAGAAATAATTCAGTATGTTGTCATTGAGACAGCTATACTATTTTCTGACAGCGATTCCGGGTTGTACCGTAACGGGCGCTGCTGTCTGGCGCCCGTGAACGACTAACGTCAACGGTCTACTCTACCGTCGTGAAGGCCGCCGATGTCTATGTCCATGTGATCGACCCTCTGAATGATTACCGTGGTACTAAACTGTATATATGTTCGATGCATTTTGAAACTAAAACTCATACAAACTCATATCTTTATACACAAATATGCGATGTACAAAATGTTTTATGTACAAAAACTATTCTATTACGTACATTTTACTATAAATTGCACCAAAAAAGCGATGTTTTCTGTACATTACTTACGAGTTCGAAACTCGTCTATACAAACTATAGGACTGAAAATAAGTTAGTGAATATGTTCACGCCGTATGTACGTCGGAGTGCGCAGAAGCGTTTCCGTTGCGAACAACATCGGATTTTGAACCGTTTCACTTTTCAAACTTGAGCCTACAGCGCTGCAATAATACAACAGTGAAATATATATATATATATATATATATATATATATATATATATATATATATATATATATATATATATATATATCAATATCCCATACTTAGTCATTCCACAAAGAGATATTTTCGACATCGTTTGATCCGCTACGTCTAGAAACAGTTTCAGTAAATATTCAGGAAGGCTCTACTGGAATAGCCTAGGCGGTAGAAGCGTTATATAGCGGAGATGCCTGTTTCATTTTTCCTGTATTTTAATGCACTGCCATTTAATAGAAGGGATATCGTCCCTTATAGATATTATTGGCGAGCTTAATAGGAAATCAAATGGGATAGGTGAGTTTGGCAAACTGATAAAGGATCCTTTAGGGCCCTTATAAATGACAATGAATGTGTAAAATACTTCTACTCGCTGACTTTGGGTCATATTGCTATTTACGTATTAGAAACATATATTCGGAGCAAAAACAGTATTTTTAGATAAACTGTTTCTCTCATACATTTATAGAGAAATAAATGAAACGTTTATGTAAAATTGCACATTTAATGCTTCTAGATTACATGGTGGATTGTAATATAATTTTCACTATATTTCAGAGATTTATTTATGGAACATTTATGTGAATAGCTTAACAATATATCCCCAGTTTCGCCTGCGTAGTTATAGAATAGATATACAGAGTTAAATTGTAGTTTATGTGAATGAGGTAGTTTAATGTATTATAAAAATCTAAATAGATTAATTTTGCACACTGTTTCATCTGTGAAAATTCACTTTTCATGTGCTTTATCACGATTGTTTGACGTCGTACTTTCGACTAACTTTCATTTATATCATAAAGAAATGTATAGGATATTTTTCTATACCAGACTTCGTTTTTATCCAAGGTTCGCTTATGTAGATCCGATATCCAAGTGGAGCAAAGTTCGTCTGTAACAAATTACATTTATTACAAAATAAATTACGCTTTACTGTCATCTTGCAGCAGAATATGTAATATATTTTAGCTAGTTCTTTTCTTCGACTTGTCATGGACTATCTTCACATTTCCAAAGTAGCGGAAAGTTTTTAAAACCCGTTTTAAACATTTTTTTAACGTATCGTATGATCCTTATACGTATAGTTTAAAAGTTGGAGAATTTAGAAAGGATGAGTAATTTATAAAAGATACTGAAAATTTTCACTTACAAACTAATAGAAATTTTGCGTGGACAACAACGCTGAAATTAGTCTTTGGCTTATATAATATGTAATAGCCGCTACCCGCCCGCTTCGCTGGACGTAAATTGTTTTTCTTTTATGATTCAAATATTCCCGTGGTTTCCTTTTCGTCGATACAGAATGGATTTCTTCATCTTTTATGTCGATCACGTTTCTGTCCTCATTGTCGATTCTGCTTCAACTAACGAGTTCTATACCGATTGCAATGTCGATCTTGCTAATTCCTTAGGCTTTAATATTAGTCATAACAAATTGCTACTTTTACTCGTATTTAATCATTCATTTTAAATATAATTTATCTTATATATATCTCATATAATTTTTAAGTACATAACCTACATCTATATATACTTTTAATCGTTAGGGCGTGACAAACATCCAAACGAACATACCTTTACATAACACTATCAATGTGGTATTCGGCCATCATCAGTATAACAAAAACAATGATCCGATCAACTTCCAGTGATAGATTCGCGTGTGAAATAAAATAGATCTAATGCTAGGGCGGCTGGAAGTACCACGTCAGCGTTACATGAAAGGTGTACTTGAAAAATGAAGGTGTTATGACGCGTTCTCACTCCGTCTATTCTATTTTTAATAGAATAGACAGAGAAAATAACATTTCGGCTGCATCAGCGTTTTGTTCTGTTTTCAGTTAGCTAAACCAATTCGGGGCCAGGATCGAAACAGTGATTGAAACAGAAAACGCTCGATATAAAATATGGAGGGATTGAATCAACGTCCACGCGGGCGGAGCTAGCTGTGGGCTTGAAATGTTCGAAAATAATATGTGCTAACAATATATAGAACATGAAAATTAAAATAGTGAATAGACTAAGTAAGTATTTATGTTGTAAAATAAACGTTAACTATTTTCTTGATAAATAACAGTTTTATTAAAATTTAATAGTAGTGCAACTAATTGTGTATTAATTTATGATTAACTTAGCTACGAAAGTACAGGAAAAAAATATTATTTTTTTGGCTTTTCTTCAGACATAGGTGAAAAATAAATACGTTTTGTAGTTTTAAAACATTATATTAATTAAAATTTATTCAGTAATAAGAGCCTTTGAATACGATGTATAATCCAGTATACAATTGCCAAAAACATTAACTTCAAGTTGTAAATTTGACGAAATATTTTATCCGGTGTGAATGCGAGCAAATGAATTTTTTAATTGTGCGAAACTTTTAGTCGACAATAGTCTCTTTCATTCTATTGTGAAACGCTTTTATTAAAGCTAGGACGCTAGAAGTAAAATAATATCTCCTTTTCATATTTTCTACGTTGAAATTGGTGCGCAATTATGTATAATTTTATTATTGTTTGAACCATTTTCTAACGATGTGAGATTATTAAATAGCACCTTATATAAAATATATCATTCCGAAAATTGAATTAACTTCTATAAATCCTTTTCAGTTTCATTTATCGAAGAAAATTATTTTTTATAAGGTGCATGAATTTTTCATACCTTCGAACGAAAAATGGAAAAATCATCCAAAACGAAACGTAAGAAAAAAAAGTGAACAAAAACACATTAGACATTCGACCTGTTTTGAATTATTCTCTAACACAATCACCAGGATGTTGACACTGACAAGCGTAAAAAAGTTGTCATATCGCACAATATTTTGAAGGTTTTTTTCAATTATCAAATTTTTCGTTTATACCTATAATATTGTTATCTTTATCGACTTCCAAAACGTTCTGCAACAAAAGCAAACTAATTATTTTATTTATACCAATATCTCAACACCTACCACTATTCCTAAGAGTGGAATGTTTAACGAGAACAACACTTGTGAAGCCAGGTGATCATGTATTATAAAGGTAGAACAAGCAAAAAGAAATTTGATACAACCTGACCCATTCGGACAGTCACGCCATGGACCACCGTAAAGATGTTGAAGAAAAACGCAATAGGCCCAAAACGAAAATTATTTACGAAAAATCTAGAACAAGTCTTTTAGAACGTTCCGATTCGAGGATTTTCGACAAAACTTACAGCGTCAACAGAACAGTGGGGCTGTGTCAGATCAACCAGAAAACGTCGTCCACCTGCACATACTATTGTCCGAACACTGGTCAACTCAAAAAGGAGCAAAGCGTGGAGACGAATGTGTGTCACCTGAGAAATTCTTATAAAAACAAGCGGGAGTATGAAATGCAAAAATTTAGACGTTTCAGTAACAACTGGAATACGAGCATGGACAAAATGTGCCTCTTAAAAAAGACCACTACTCCTATACTACAGACAGAAATGAGAAATAGTAACAATATTGGTGATCCTAGAAACAGAAAAGGAAAAGTTTTTGAAACACAGAGAATGCATTGTCACGAAGGAAAGCAATTGGAAAAAAAAATCACGAAGCTCCTAATTGACGTAGTGCAATATCCATTGGGGACGAAAGGTCGTTGTGGTCCTGTAAAATCTCAAGGGGACTTGCCGAATAATGAAGATGAGAGTTGTAATTTGTCAACGTATTCGAAGAACACCTTGACAAAATATTTAAATGTGTCTTATTCAAACTTTTTTATGAGATCCCACTCTGATAGTTGCTTATTTCACAACAATCACGGTGTAATATTTCTAAATGCAAAATGTCATGATGGAGCAAAAACAAAATTGTTAATAAATGGAAATAAAAATCTAAAAAACGTGTCTCAAATATCTATAAAATATAGAAATAACACTAAAGGTTTAATTGACAAAGACGTATGTTCCGAAAATCTTTCTGCAACCACACAATGTTCCAGCAAAATTTTGCACAAAGCTCCAAAAGTCCGTTACCAGAAAGCAACGTATGGTCATATTAAACCCGAAATTATGACTTGTATTCATGACAAAGATAATATAACAAAAAGAAAAATTAATCTAAATACAAAGAAAATCCAAAAAGCTGAAGACAAAAATTTTTTATACCCATCAAAATACAAAAAAAGGGGCGATATTAAATTGGACGTAAACTTTGTGTTAAATCCGACAAGAAATTTTAATCCAAAGTTGAACATGAGTGAAGAAATAGAATTAATGGAAATGGGTCACTACGTGTCACTTAGGGGCTATCGGTTGAACGACATAAAAAATGACAGATATTTAGAAAGAAAATCACAAAACTTAGAAGCACCAAACAACTCCTTCGCTTATGATGTTCATAACGTTAAGGATCGGAATAAAAAATCGAAAGGTATACACGAAGATATAGCTGAGAATCACGACATGAGTACAGCAATTTCGCCAGAATCAATACTCATCCAATCCAATAAAGATCGAAGATGTAGTAGAAAAGACGATTCATGTGTGCAAAATGAAAGAGAAAGTAAAACATTTACTGAGTGTGGAAATAAAAATATTCCTTCACGCGGATCTGCGATTCGTTCGAATATAGAAGTTCATCCTGATGACATAAAAGTATCTGTTAAATCAAGTAATGACAAATTCGCGAAAGCACCCAAGAAAATGAACCCAAATATTACAGGTTTCAAATTAAAATTCTTTTCAAATGAAAAACGTAAAATTAAAAACGACACGATCGGACACAAATTTTACGTAGACGGAAGCAATTCCGACCATTTATTTACAAGTGAAATGTTTACTAGCTCAAAAGATGTGCCGTCAACATCGTACCCGAAATATTCACAGTTATGTTGCATGGGTAATGATGCAAAAGTGAAAGAAAAATACGAAGATATTATGTACAACGTCAAGAATAGAATGTTTGCGGAAACGGAAACGCCACTACATGAGAAAATTCATAGACAAGGCAAACGTGACGTAACCGTTAATGCTTGTCTTCTACCTTCTTTCAGAGTCCGCGGTTCGGCTACCACAGTAGTTTTGGGATCAGAGGAGAAGATAGAATTAGAAGAACAATCAAGCGGGCATCCCAAAGCTTCGATACGTTCCGTTGTGTACTGTTTCATACTTTTTGTGCCTATAACATTGTTCTTATGCGTTTATTTTTATTTGATTTCTTCAGAATACTATGAATCGGAAAAAACGAAAGCTCATGAATCGATGAAAAGTAAAAATTTTACCAGTTTCCTAATGAATGTCGCCGGATTAGGGTCCTGACTGTACAACGGTTGTAGATCATTTTGCTAGTTTTGAAATAAGAGGTCTCATTGTGTTTTGCCTGTGTTTTTATCTTTTCATTTCAGCCGTTTCATTGATTCTGACTTTGATACAAATCATAAATATTTCTGATTACGAATAGAAACTGCATCTAGTAAGGTTTCAGTTAAAATCAAAAATATGTCAGAAAAAAAACTAAATGTGCAATCAGGAGACTCCCGTCAGAAACGTAGTTTTTTTTTCAATATAAATGATGCAAAGAAAATACTAAAATCGAAGAATTTTATTCAATGTACTAGAAAAAATATTTATTTATTAAAAATTTGATAAAAATAGTGAACTATAAATTATGTATCAAAATATTGAGTAGTAGATTTCCAGACAGAAAGAGAAAGCCGCACGAAAAAGGCGTAACGCTTTTTCGGTATATTACGATTTTCGCCAATCAACTCCTATCGTAGTCACGTCAAGAAATTTCGAAAATAAAATATCAACTAAGTTTACGACTAAGCGAAAAGCAGTAAACGCTTTCCACCCCAAACAGCTTTACTTTAATGAACTTAGTGTTAAGTAAAGCGATTCCTACACAAGTGCTACAATTAACCCTTATGAGATATTGTTTAAATTCATCTATATGAATTTAAGCGCCCTTTCCGAGCCTCTATGTGCTCGGAAAGGGCGCTTGGATACAACCCGGCCTCTCTGGCGACCACAAAGTAGCAGATCGGGTACTAGACTCCTACACCCGCTGCTCGCACGTTCCTCGCCACATCTCATTATAGACGTACAATTTACTTTTATGTAAACGCTTAAATCTACTTTTACGTAAGAAGCTTAACTTACATAAATAAAGCTTAATATTCGTTTGCCTTTTCAATTTACTAACACGAACGCTGTAAACATGTCGATCTGTATTTACATCGAAATCGGTGTACCGCCTAAAAAAAGTATTTATTATTTTTTTATTTCTGAGCGAATGTTTCAGTGCATTGTCAGCACAGAGAATTGTATGTCTGTTTGAATTCGAGATAATGAGTATTGTAAATTTATTTACATTAGTCGTTTAACTAATTACTTTCATTAGTTATTTAGCTAGTCAGTCAAAAACTAGAAAAGTCTCTATTACTGCGATTTTTTTCAAATTTTTAAAACATGTGATTCTATATTTGTGTAGGGGGAACACAAAATTAACGACTCTCTAAAATGACAAAACAAAAATATACACTCAAAGGAAATCTGCCTTAAGAAATATTAAATGCGGTTTAGGGTTCCGTATCCAAAGGGTGTCAAAGGGACTCTATTTTGAAGCTTCTGCAATCCGTCTGTCTGTCAGTAGACTGTAACTCATGAACCGTGATAGACAGTTGAAATTGTCGCAGACTGTGTATTTCTATTGCCGCTATAACAACAAATAATAAAAATAAATTTAAGTCAAAAGAGAAAGAAGGGTCCCATACAAGAAACCTGTTTTGTTTTTTGGGTTTTTTTATTCGACCTTAATTTTTGTTCTTGCTTCTAGAGTTCCGTACCTAAATGGTATCAACGAGGCTCTGTTATTAAGGCTTCGCTGTCGGTCCGTTCGTCTGTAACAGAGCTGTACTTTTTGAACTGTAATAGGAGTATACTCGAAACATTTATCGAGTGTGTATTACTGTGGCCGCTGTACAAACAAATAATATAAATAAAATAAAGTTAACAGTTAAAAGGTGTCCCCATACAAGAAATATATTTTCTCGGCGTTTATTGGTCGATCTTAGTTTTGTGCTTGTTTTTAATTATTTTTAAAAGTTTTAAATATTGTAGGATACGGAACCCTTCTCGCGCGAATCCAAAGTCACGATTTGTTTAGATAATTATATGGCTTTAGTATCACATTAACAAATAATACAATAATGATGTATTTCAAATCTAATTCTATTACGTACGAATTAAAGATACTTATTTTTAATATGATTTCATTTGTCGGTTTACATAAGAAACCTGCCTGATTTCATCAAAATATCGATGAAATGGCCGAGTTAAGCCACTGCAATAAGCGGAAGAACAGAACGAAACTATAAGCATGACTAACTTTTCTAAGAATCGTTTAAAATCGAGTCATATTCCGATCTGCTCTGATACAACGACTTTAATTTAGAAGCGATATTTTGTTGATGGTATTTACTTTTACTGGTTTATTAAATTTCATCCATATAGCTCCCGTGACGTAATATTAAATTCACTAATTCTCTCAGTGGCATGAGCTTCAATGCTAAACCAAAATTGTCGGTGCTTAAAAATACATGTTTATATTGTTGTAAGCAGTTATAACAACAAATTACTTACAATTCTTGATACACGGCCGAATAAGCGTGGGATCTGCTTATCAAAAAGAACACCTGTTAATTTTCAAAGTACCTTCGTCAAATAAACTCGTCTGTTCATTTGAACCCTAAAAATTCTTAACGTCTGACTAAACTATCTATTCGCTTATTATACATCTCAACCGTACCTTCGGATATTCCCAAAATGGACACTTATCGAGTAATTCCATCGAATCGAGAACTTGGTACATCAAAATGTTCGGGAAGCAATAAATATCGAATTTCCATTCCCAAAAAAAAAACTTTTGGAAGTGAAATTAAACTTGTGGACTGACAGGTAACAGCCACTCGTTTGTACGGCTATCTGATAACTCTCCGATTCCGAGGTGAATTTTATTGAAACGTACAAAATTACAATAGCGAAGACGACGAAGAAATGAATGATAACATATTAGTCTGTTTAACGTAATATTTTTATTTTTTAGAAGTCATAAATAAAATTGAGTGTACATAAAAAAAAATGTAATTGTCTAACGAAATACAATTCCAATACTTTCCTGCAAAAAATAAATGGAACAAGCAATCGTTTTTCATTTTAATTTGAAGGGCTTGATCTTAAATAAAAACTAAATATTGCAAAGAATTTATCCAGCAAATAAATAAATAAATAATTGACCTGGCCGAGAATGAAATTGCACACAATTCAGAAGCATCTACTAAAATAAAAGAAACTGATTTTGCTACAAATAATGCAGAAGGTTAATATATTTATATCATAATTTAGAGTATATAAAATATACATCATATATTGAACAAATACAGAATTAATTTATTTTCAAATGATATTTCTAAAATTTAACTGTTGAATTTCGTTATATTGCTCAAGTACTGTCTGTAGTAGAATTCAACTGGTACATTGATATCACTTCTGAATCTGTATTTTCAATACGAGAAGATTATTCAGCCTGTTGACTCGAGGCCAGCACTAGATGACCGGATCTGTCAAGGGTGAAAATCGGGCGGACTCGTCGGTTCCTGTGGAAAAAAGCAATTAATTAGAATTAAGAAATCGTTTGGGGATAGCAGAAATAATAAATTAAATATATTTGTTTATAAATTGCAATTTTAATGCATTTTTTTTTGTTTCGTTTTTTTTCGAGTCAAGTCTTAAACATCCCTCTGCTGAGACATCACCGCCCACAATCGGCTATGCCTTTGTCGATTGGCCCGTGACTATAATCGAAGTCAGTACCTCCGAGTTCGAAGGCGACGTACTCAACCACTGAGCCAACGCCTCTCTCAAATCAAACATTGGATAGTAAATAATAATGATGTTACCTATTTACGATTATAATTATTACTTTTTTCATCTAGAAATTATAAATAACCATTGGGTGGTTTGACGCGCCCTAAATTAGTATTCTGGTTGCTGTGAAATCTCATTTGCATGATAGAAGTGGCCGTCACACCGTGTAGCCAATAATATCCGCTCGTCGCGCGCCCTATTGGTGGCCGTCGGGACTGGAGGTAATCCTAAATATTCTACACAAAACTGATTATCTTTTGCTGGACAAATGTGAAGTATTTATATAGCACGTAGGGAGTTTTAAAAAAAAAACGGTCTTAAATGGATTCAGTTTTAAAGAATATTTGTTTTACACATATGAAAACAGTATATTATTATTAAAACGACTTATTATATAATTCGTTTATTACATAATCATTCGTTAATAACAAACTAACTGTAAGTTAGCGACGTCTTAGTTAACCTTACTTAACCGTGACTGTGGTTAACTACAGTGGGTAGGTAAATGTTATAGAAAGGTTTATTCCATAACATGGTGACTATAATAATGGTGATTCTTTGGAAAACGACTTATCTTTTTTCTTGGAAAACAATAAAAAATACAGTTCGTTATGAATCACAGAATCTGCTTGCAAAGTTGAATCATTTAAATGCTTCAAATTAAAATAGGGACACCAAGTTTTTTTTCAAAATTACCTTAATCGATCTCTTACCTAAGTCTGGCACTCTTCTTCGGTCCGTCGGCAACAGCTGTGGCTTCGGCTATGGCTGGCCCTCTACCAGCATCCGATACCTAAACGATGAAAACACGCCATTAAATTATTGAAAAAAAAAAATTAGGCTACCTGAAAGTAAAATTGGAAATGTAATCTATATGCAGGATGGAATTGATCATGTATCTTTCCGTAAAAATTCATAATCTCCTCCTATTTTAGAGCAATTTTTCCAAAGTAACTATGACAAATATATGTTAGTGAAAGTGTGCGTATATATACTGTATAAAAAATAATAAAAAAAATAAAAAAATAATAGAAAAAACTCTACGAAATGTTCGGTGAGATGACACCCACGCGCCGCGCGCCGCGCCTAGGCACGTGACGAACGAGTTATGCGATGTATTATTTTTAAAGAATTTTTTCTAGTCGCTTACCTACAAATTACATTTGATGTTGTCAGTCAGTGATGTAAATGTCGCCGAAGATATTATTACATTCGTCTCTGATTTTCCACATATGTTCCACTCACCTCTAAGTAAACAAAACAAACTAAAGCAAATTATCGTGTAAACGATAAACAGTACGCAATATTAGTCATGTACTCGCAGGTTGTGAACTGTCAGGGTAAGTTTCACTATAAAGTTTCAGAGCTGTAGTGATGTCACCTCTGCAAACTCCTCAATAATAAATCATGTTTTCATATTCGATAACAGTGAAAGGCGTTGTTATTAAGCACTTCAATATTAATCACACACAATCTTAGTTTCAAAAACATCAATATCGTAAACGTAACACTTTATAATAAAATACCTAAATCTCTAAAGCCGTGCGTCCGCCCGTGAACCGCACGCGGACGGGCGGACCCGCTACGGACTTACTAGACACTAACTACAGGCGCCCGCCACGTGCGAGCCTCAAATACGGGGTGGGCGGGCTTGGGCGCGCGCATCATGTTACTAAGCGCTAGCTTTGTACTTCGTACGTTTACAGGTTTATGTTCTGAGCTATTTTTCTCAGAAACGGCTATTTTAATGACTGTCGTTTATTTGGCTAAGTTCTCCTAAAAAAAAAGGAGATTAGGAATATTTGCGGAAAAATACATGATCGATTCCATACGGTGTATATAAAAATGAATGTTTGTTTATATGTTATCGCTGATCTCCAACATCGTTTCACCGATAACCATGAAAATTGGCACATATATGTATTTAACCATTGATGAGGTTTTGTGCTATCCACTTTGCTGTAATTTCTCACCAGGTGACGCTGCAGCATAGCAACTTCTATAGCATTCGACTGATCACAATTAATATTCCCATATTTATATTTTTTTTTTGTGGAAAAAGCTTTTGCGCTACCCTCTTTGTTTTAATTCGACACTAGATGGCACTACAACATTCTATCTTCTATACTGTTCAACCGATCACCATTAAAATTGGTATACTACTGCATTTGATAACGGATAATGTGTCTGCGGTATTCATAACTGTAGTAGTGTCATAAAGTAAAACAATTTTTCTACACTTTTTCATAAGACGAAAAGGGGACCATGATTTGAGTCGAGAATGAAAGGAATTGACATCCAGAGTAGAGTCGAGGTCAGAATCGAAAACCCAACAGCAATCGGGATCTTGATTTCATGATGGGCGGTATAAAAGATAGAATTCTTTTTAAATCTACGCGGGCAGAGCTGCCGTTAAAAGGTAGTGATTAGATAAAACATTATCATATTATTGTTCTTAAAACTAATATTTTAAAACAAACTGCTGTTTCGGAGAAAAATTGCTCAGAACATCCACGAAGAAATGTTGTACTTAGAACAGATGATGCATAGGTACTGCGCCGCAGCGTACCGCGCGGGCGGCTACTCGATCGCGCCCGCACTTGCAGTGTGACAAAGTATTTATTAGGGTTGTGTCTATATTATTTATAGGTAAGTTTTCAATAATATGTTTTTGTTATACTTAGTTTAGCAAAGTTGTTCTAAAAAAGAAGGATATTATAAATATTTGCGAAAAGAAACATGATCAAATCCATACTGTATAACGAGTGGAGCTGCAAAAATGATCCAGACTAAATGATAACATACACTAAGAAAAAAATTTTCAAAAATAGGTAGCTACCCAAATTTCAATCGATCTATTTGTTACAATACGTGCAGTGCACGGAACATTTTAGACAACGCATAGATTAAACAATTTATAAGTAAAGCAAAGTGAATACAATCATTACTTTTCACAATATTTCCCATTACATTTCAAAATTTTATCATACTCCCAAACCAATTTACAAAATATAAGGACTTTTCATTTGAGAATCACGTTTCTTACATGGTTTTTAAAGAATCCTCTAGGCCTTTTTGATTTCTTAAACGTCAAATGTTTCATGAAACCTTATAGTTTTTTGCTATAACGAAAAAATTACATCATGGTAATTCCTTACTATGAACGAAATTAACCACGAGTTCCACCTTTTCAGAAGCTGAAAATTACTTGAAATTATACTTCACGTCCGAAGAAGTAGGTATTAGCGGGCTTTAAAAGGATACAATTTCCCGGCCGTATCTAGCAGCCTTACTGAACGAAAATTAAAAATAGACTTGACCACACGAAAAAAAACTCATTAATTTTCAACCACGTTTCGCGCTCGCTTCCATTCCATTGGTTTACTGCCGCCTGTGAATACCCATTCACAAGACTGCTTACCTTTCTTCTGGCTCTCAATGATAAATCCAAGTCTTCTAACTTGTCACAAAGTCGTAAACAGCATTTGTTGGTCCGCGATTTTTTACACCAATCGATAAGAGCTTAATAAGTTCTGAAGTGAGCTTATAAAAAATCTAGCGACAACAAATATCTTGAATTTGAATGTTATAGAATTATAGTTTTTCGTTTTGTTTTGGCTGATACCAATTCCCAAGATAATTATTACTCCTGGATCTCCTCATATATCCATGATGCTTTGATTTTTTTAATTAACTGACTGTAGCCACATTTTACTCGGTGATCACAGTCGAGGGCCAAATCTTCGAATCTCAACATGAAGAAAAGCAAGACTACACCCTCATGGTGTTCACATGAAGGCTTCCCACACAAAAACATTTTAAAATGAGCGGTACAATTGTGAGAGAAATGGGATTTTTAAAAATTATAAAAGGGCATCGCCCTAACCTAATTACAAAACGTATATGACCTGCCTAAATTAGTCGGTTAAAAACGAGCAAACTGAGCTCAAAATATTCTAGCCAATCATCAGATTTTTAAAATTGTTCCACTGTTACTACGAGAAGATATTGCATACTTGACTTGAGTTTTATTTGTCGATAAGTAATTTGGCAACGTAGATGTTAAGCTACGAAAAATCACACTAATCTTTTGAAGTATTTATCTGTTTGATTTATCGTTACACCATGACGTCATTCCTTGACTTTTACATCACTTTTACGTGGTAATAAATGTTTTAAATATAGACATGGGTTCAACATCTTTCAATTAACGTACCCAAAACAATGACAGTAGATTAAAAACAATTGTTTTACATAATAGAAACTACTAAATAAAATTACATATATCTCTAAACCTAGATTAGACTATAGCCATTAAATTAGGCCACAAATGAAATGAGATGGCCAAAAAAATATCAATAGTGTTTTTGTATATTGTTCAATTTACATAAAGTTGTATAAAGCCAACTATAACTTCAACAAATATGGTTGATCTGATAAATAAGCTGTAACTTCAAGAGACATGGTTAACCTTATAATTAAAATATAACTACAGGAGACATGGTTACCCTGATAAATAAAATATAACTTTAGCAAGCAAGGTTAACCCGATAAAGCAATTATAACTTCAGCAAACATGATTAACCTGAAAAATAAATTATATTTTTTGCAAATATGGTTAAACAGAGAAATCAATTGCAAATAACATCGTTATATGATTACTTCAATCCAGTTAAATATTTAGATAGTCACAAATTTCCATACTCACTCAAATATTACAGTAACCTCAAGTTTGTTTATATGCTTATACATTGTTAACGAACCTCCCTCCCACTATTTAATAGAACCTGCTGGGTGATTTGCTAAGACAAGCAAACAAATAAATTGTGGGTTCTTCAAAAAAAAAAACGCGACCTCAAAGTTCGCTTCCCCAGAACAGCGGCGATATTTAATGAATTGTTCCAAGAACAAAGGCAGAGACAAGTAAACTCTATCCCCCTTCTCGGTTGTTCGCCAAAATTCAATTTAACTGATAACGTTCCGAATAAACAGATTTTCCGTATTCGTAAATTCGAATGTTGACGCGTTCGTTTTCAATGCCGTAATTGGATTTGAACTTACGTCTTCGGTGGGCGAATCGTTTTGTCTCGTCCTGGGTCGTATATTGGGAACCGGAGCCCCGTACTGTGTGAAGGTCCTTGGCGGTGATAAGCTGCAAAAAGACGCACGTTATTGTTATTTATGATATGACCGTAGATGAGTTCAGTATGCCCAATGGAGCTCATTCTAAGGCACCATCGGATATTGTCTTATACTGAAGGATGAACTTCCGGTTGAAGACTATTGTAAAGTATTAGCAGTGAAGTTGCCAAGGCACATGACTTTTGGTAGGAATTTGATAAAGTAAAGGTAGACTAAACATGATAGCACTAAAATATTAAACAGCACCGAAAACCATAATCTATCAATAATTCATCTGTATCCTATTATAAATTTAAATAAAAAAAAAATCATCTCGTAACAAGCACTTCAAGCTGTTCCTAATGAAATTGTGATTCTTACACTTCAGTGAGGTATTTGAAGTTAAAAAACATGAAAATGAAATCAAGATAAGGAAAATACAGATGCAACGGAGTGTATGCCTTTGAAATATTGATATAGTAATATGTAATGTTTTTACAGGACAATGTAATCGTTCTGTAAAGAATGAATGAAAACAACTTGAGATTGAATGCTATTGCAGCAAAAAGATGTGTTAAAACTTTATACCAAATAAAAAGAGGTATGATGTCTGCCTATCCTTTTGATAAACAGGTATGAGCTCTTGTGTATAATAATAAATGTAATATGCACCCATTTAGAAACTAAGATATATATTATAGAGTTATAAATAATTAGTAAGTCTTCAAAATCTATACTCTTCTCCTTAAAATCTTCAAATCGACCCTCACAACTAGAAAAGACCTACTTTATGTCAAGAATAGCAACTGATTTTATTGGTCAAATGTTAATTACATTTTGAAATTAATTCTAGCATTGATCCGCTATAACTTCTATAAATGTTTGTCAAGAGTCAGCAATATGATTTTCAAAGAATTTTCTTAAAACCAAGAGGATTTATTTAATTTAATGTTGACACCAGTATAATGTTCAAACAAACATTTATCCAGCTCAAAATACCTACCGACTTCCAAAAGCGGTTGCTACGGCAGTCGCCGTGGATCCATCATCGTCATTCTCTTCCATATTATCGTCGTCTTCATCCTTTTTTTTGGAATCACTTCCTACATCGTTCCCTTGCTGGTTTATGTCCAGACCACTTTGCAGCGCATCTTGTCCCAAGATTCTCATTACGTGCTGTGAATTGGGGTTGAGCGTACTGTTGTTGCAATAAAAGTTGATTTTGATAATATTGTGATAAGTCTTGCGCTGTAGGTTGGTAGCCAACTTGTGGTTGGTTGTATAGAAATTGTTGTTGCGGAACGAATTGATTTGATTGTTGCTCAAGTGGCTGTTGATACTGATAGGGGATTTCTTGAGGTTGATAGAATTGTGGTTGATTGACTATGAATTTTGGTTGGTTTTGATTCTCAATGGTTTCATCGTCATCGTCACTTTTGTTATTTCTTTGCTTTGTTTCAGTGTTATCGTCTTGTGATTGAGGTAATGGCTGATTTTGTTGAGTATTTGATTGCAGTCGACTATTGGGGAATTGCGGGTTGAACTGATCGATTGAAACCGCATCAGGATCAGATTGAGGCTGTTCTCTCCTAACGAATACATTCGGTTGACCATTTAAGAAACCTTGTTGAGTTTGATAAACACTTTGTGGTTGCCCTAAGAGAATTTGTCTTTGCGATAAAATGGACTGTAATGCAGCGAAATGGGCAGGGCCATCAAAGTCACTACCTTGGTATTGTCCAACGGGCTGAATCAACGGTTGTGAGTATACATTTGGTTGGTAAAATATGGGAGCACGAAGTTGTCCTAATTGTTGTAAAGGATAAGCGTACTGATTAGCTGCCAACTGTGACAAGGGGCTGAGCAATAGTTCTGGTGGAATCTGTTGTACATTTTGCTTCGCCACTTCCACTGTCGTTCTTTCTTGTGGATTCTGGCCAGATTTCGATGTAACTTTCGATGCAACACTTTCTTCTGGGTTATCATCTGCATAATCGATATCACTTTTTGTTGTGGATTCGCTAGGAGAAGACGTTGTTAATGTTTTTTCTGTGCTTTGTACGTCAGGTTTGGCATATTGTCTGGGTTGAGTTATAGGGAATCCATTGATGTTTCTATTCTGTTCTTGAAGTTCGCGTTGCTTTTGCAATTCCTTGAACGTATCTTGTTGAATCTGAAACTAAAATAATATTTTTCCTATACCAATATCACTATAGTCGGGCTCACAAAAGAATATCGTAACATTAGAAATGACTGTGATTCTCAATTAAGGGCAAAATAAATGTTCTAAGATTCAATTTACGTGTCTATCACTTTTTTATGTCTAATATATTTAATATCAGGCACATACAACCTATAACATCACAAGTACTAGAGACTTATTAAGAATACTAACCAATCCGCCTGCCCAACGTGACAGTTAGAGCAGTAACTAGAGCTGTATGTTACAATGATTTACTGGACAATATTCGAAATTAATTAAACTTAATACCTTCTCACTAACATATTCAAAAATATCAAATACTTTTATTTAAGATATATAACTATCTAATATTTTAGTACTTTTAGTTACAACAAATTCTTTTACTATCTTTTATTCACATGTCAATAATGTTTTATTAAAATAAATGTATTTGCTTTAAATATTTGTAATTATTATTATAACTTAGTATACAGCAACTAAAAAAAAATTAACTCTGTACCTGAGATTGTCTATAACTTTGATCTAAGGACCTAACATCGGCATTGAATGTTGGACCTACGTATTGCTGGCCGCTTATGGGTGACACCAGAAATTGTGGTGTCTGTTCTGAGGTGGGTAGAGCTTGTACCGATACATCTTCTTCTGGCGGGCCGTACTCGCTGGCCGGCGGGTTTTGAGCCTGCTGTGGTGGCAAGTACGTATCCTGGACGTTGGCAGCCTAAAAAAAGTATTTTATTTTTAATGATTTAAGGAAATGCTGTATTCTTTTCCATTTCGATCAATTGTATTCTTACATAATCTTAAAGAAACAAAACGAATATCAATAGATTCTGCTTTCTTGAATTAATTGTAGGTGAAATTTTGCAATGCGCGGGTAGGATATACTTTTTGAGATGAGTCAGTTAGGCACAAGTCAACCTCACTCTAAAGTATCAACAGCCGACTGGCGATTTGAAAACTACCAGTATACAATAAACACAGAAACCAACTGTGTAATTATCCTATCTTAACACAAAACTAAACCGATTTTATTAAACGAGATATTCAAAATTGTATTTCAAAAAAGTTAACGGGGATACTTTTTACAGAAATCAACGTCATGGCCTCGTAAGCCAAAATATGGAGACGAATTTGTTTTTAGGTATTTTAAACTCTCTACGAGTTGTGACTAATTTTACGTCGTTTTAAGCCGACGTATTTGTAGTTGTTGTCGGCGTGGGAAATCGATTTTCATTTAACACTAACGTGGGACTATTATAACAATCGTAATAAATTACTATATTGAGAACGAGCAATAGATTAAAAAAAACCGGCCACGCGCTAGTCGGACTAGCTCAAAGAAGGCTTCATACTACAAGTACTCGTATTAGTCTTTGATGAAATTAAACAACACATTTTATGCATAAATTACCTTCGCTACTGTTTTATGTTACCTGAAGATATTCAAAGATTTAAGATTTTTATCTAAATTTTTCTGTAAGCTATGAGTGAGACCCTGTATTTAGTATTTTTTCAAAATTTTTAAGCTTCAGTCATTTCGAAAATAACGGGGGAATAGTCGATTTTCATATCCTTCTTTAGTATCTTTTTAACTACGGATTTTAAAATTAAAGAAGAACATATCATTTCTTATAATAAGCCCATTCCTTTGATGCGCTACACGATGGGCTGGATAAAAGCTTTTCTTTTCTAGTTTACTCCAAAAAATCAAAATTCGTTTATTTACACTAGGCATTGAACTTAAAAAATCGCAACATTTTTCGACTAGTAGATTCAGAGAAAATGGGCCGTGTTACACGAACAGACAGACACGAGAGTGGTTCTATATAAGATATTTTATAGGGTGTACGGAAATAAAAACGAAATAAATCACTAAAACTAGAGTATTACGCAAAGTGAAGATTAAAATAGTGTTTTTCACCGAAACCTAAAAGCTGTGAAGGCATAGTTTTGTTACGTAGCCGGATACGGGTACAATTTTTTGTATATTTTTCTTTACTTACTAATCATACCATTATGAGGATTCGATAGCTCACCTGAGCTGTTTTTTGTGGTAAATCGAATGTGGGTCCGTTGGGGCGCCAGCCGCTGGGCGCGTAGGGCGCCGGCGCAGGCGGCTCGCACAGCGCCGCGCTCACCAAGAAAAACGACACTGCCAGAACCTACGAGAAAGATCCTCGGGTAAGGTACAAAGAATGGACAGATCAAGAGTATCGGGAACTACAGTCATAACCTTTGCGCTGATATGTGTTGAGTACAATTAGAAACTGTGCCAACTAGGAACTTAGGCCCTCCTAGCCATATAAAATCCTTTAGAACAATTTGCAAAATTTCATTTGTTTTATTTCTTTTTGAAGTTATACTTCTTTTGGTGCGTTTGGATGAGAGTGAATTTGTGAGCTGCGCGCGCACAAACGACATGATGAAGTTAGCCACAGAATAGAAATAATATCAACACTGAATATAGTTACAATACTGAGTGTTCATACTATATAGTACATAGTACAGAGTGTTCGTGCTATATATTACATAGTACTTATATTCATAACCCAGTTCTTGCAAAATATAGTATTCATATGAATAATCAATTTTGAGTATTAATTTTCTATAATTATTATTTTTTGTTCAATTTATTATATATATAAACATTATTTGTAAACTTTTAACATTGTGTTGTGAAAAATTGTGAAAATTTGAAGTGTTTTTAAATATTAGGGTTAACCATGTAAGTATAATATATAGATATATTTCTAACGAACTTATTATTTTCTAACAAATAATTGAATAATAAGTACACACACTCTTTTTTAAATGTATTTGACTCATTCACATAATGAATAATGATTATATATTTGTACTGTATTGTTATATTGTTACGTTAATAAAACATTTTCAATTAAACAAAATCGTTTTGATTGATTTTAATATTTATTGTCGATTACTACTGCATTTGAGTTATTTTAAATATTATTCATACGCCAAAGAAGTATAACTTCTAACGCGTGTACATAAGTACACACACTCTTTTTTTTTTTGCAATTAACCTTTAGAGAAACAGGTAAATTGTTACTAAAAGGTTTATTTTCCTCTCCATCATCAGATCATATCGCCTGTAATTCAACGTCACAACAATCTACCCGGTATTTTACAATTATTTAATAGATATTGAATTAAATTTGATTTCAAAAAATCAATCTACTTTAGCAGAAAATAATAAAATCTTTCTTAGTACGTGCCAAAGTATAAGCGGATATAGCTTTAAAATATTTTCAAAAATAAATATTTTGTTAAAATTAACTCTTATTCATTATTATACTTTATTTTAAAAAAAGCTACTATATATCTTCCTTTTCTACCACATGAAAAACGTGATATAAATTATTAAATCTCCCATGCTCCTCCACGCCCTTCTGTCGTTGACACAATTAATTAACAGTCACTTGTTGTATAAATTTTTAATTCAGGTACGAACATTAAGCCCTTCTGATCGACGACAGGAGATTGATATTTGACTTTGGATTTTTGCCGATTAACAAAATTAATTAAGGTAATTTCCACCGAAAATTTTAAATCTACGAAGAACATTTCGGGGAAAATTTTGAATTTTTCCAACTGGAGTCGGACGAAAAGCCTGTTTTTCAAATCAATTCCTCAAACGAGTATCCATTTTTAGATACATTGGAAATATTTTTGGATACAATAAAAATTTTGAATCAACTGTACCGACGACGACGTTCATGTAAAAATAAATTCTAAATTCATTACTTTTTAAAACATTTACACAAATTTAAAAAAAAAAAACCTCAACCGATGTTTGAAAAAATGCCCAAAATCTAACGTGCTTATGGAACACTACGATTTTTTAATAACACCATAAATATTAAGAGTAAAATTTAATTTGTCTCGATAATTTGTCTTGATAACTATTTTTTTTTGAAATATTATTCACACTGATAAACACTTAAAAAATAACCACATAATACATTATTTTATTTTCAAAATAAAAACAACACATTAATTACGACTAAATAGCACAGAGGTGCGAATATTCACCTTCATTTTCGGTCACTTTTACTGTTGCAAGCGCACGCGCCGTCTTATATAGACGATTGTTTTACACATTCTGATTCAGCGCATGCGCCGACCTTACTGTATTGAATAAGGTTTTTTAGCGGCTGACTACACCGTTGGGCTGACACCTTGAATATATATTTTCTGATGACTGCGTAATGGCTGTCCTAATGGGGAAAATTTGAAATTTCGAAAGTAGCACTTTGAAAACCTTTTTGAGTGAGCATTTATTAAAACCAATACAAAAGACGAAACATTATCAAACAGGTAAATCTAAAAAAAAAACTGTTTAATAAGAAAAATACTGAAAGTCAATCTTTTTATTTTTAGGAAATTCTAAGTAATAGCCTGAATTTGAGATTAAAAATAACATTATATATATATTATGCATAATGAAAACAATTTCTTGTTTGTCTATACTGATCCTATATGTGACGGACTTTGACCAGTGGACGCGAAATAGTTGGTATATAGTTTTGGGTTACACACAACACTAGCTATTGCCCGCGGCTCCGTTCGCGTAAAAATTAAAATGAGGAAAAAAATTTTTTGCACTAGATTTGCGTAAAAACCCGTCTTCTGTGAACGTCTACGTCCCGAAACGAATAACTACGCCGAATTTCAAGTCAGTCGGACCTATAATTTCGGAGTAAAGATTATATCTATAATTCTATATAAATCTGTGGCGTCTGTTTGTAGTACATTCAATTTTTTTGGAAAATTTCGTGATGGATATTTGTGACTAACTAACCGCAATTCTACCATTTTTACGATTCATATTTGTCTGTCTATCTGTCCGTATGTACTTTTATAGCTCAAGAACGACTCGACTGATCGTGATGAAAATTCGTATACTGTTGTAACACATGATTGCGCAAATGATAGGGTACTTCCTATCTGTTTGCCTGTTTGTCGGTCTGAATGTTTTTTATAACTTAAAAACGGTTTGATCGATCGTGACGAAAATTGGTATAAAGTAAGCACATGTAATTGTACACTTGATAGGCTATTGTCTGTATGATAGTTTATATCCTAAGAAAGTTTTAAACAATCTTGATGAAAATTGATATACTACTGTAAGAACAAATTATTGGCTACTATCTGCATGTATATCCTTTTATATCTTAAAACGGTGTAATCAATCTTGATGAAGATTAGTGCATAGTCAGAACCTGTGATTTCAAAAATTATACACCGTCCATACACCGTATGATAACCATAAAAACTCAATCATTATTTTTTTATTTCGTTAGAAGTCTCAATAATTTGTTTTTATATAGTTGCATGTGTGTATGCGTATTTTACTTTTTATCTGAATTAAGGGGGGGGTGAAATTGTGTATAAAAGTTCTTAGGCAGCGAGGTAGGACTTTGAAAAGTGGTGAGATGGGTCTTTTGCCATTAGGTTGAAGGAATGGGGTTGTGTAATGTATAAAAATGAGGGTGTATTTTGTTTTTTCTTTTTGCATGCTTAAACCTATCATATACTTACTCTGAATCTAGGGGATACGTTCTACTTGCGAATGGGAAGATTTCTGAAAAAGGAAACTAACATTCGTATCTGACGTTGTCTGCGTATTTTTACTATTGAAAAAAACCGATGTCAATACTTATTTCATTAATAAGAAACTCTTTGATTGAAATAGATTAAGTTTACGCTTTAGCTTCGTATTGATGTTAATACAGATTCGAAAAATTCTTTAATTCGTAAAACAACACTATCTTATACTTATATTACAACTTGTCCCGGCTTCGTTCGAAACGGAATCATGACCATAACGGAATCGAAACTGCATACGGGACGAGGCAGAACCAAAAGCCGAGACCGGAGGGCTCGAAATCGGGAATAGGACGAAGACCATAATCAACCGTGGGACCAAAACTAGAAGCAAGATCGTTGTAGGAATTGGAATACGAAAAGATCACAATTAATAGCTGGAACAGGTTCAATTATTACACCGGTAAAAAATTTTTTGTGTTTGTGTTCTAATGGTTAAATTCTAATTCTAGATATTGAAAAATACTTGATTTTTCAATTCGTAAAGTTTTCTTTAGTCTGATTTACATAGATAAGTATATTTTAATATTTTATACACGAAAGATGGCAGCACTTTGATGAACCCGAAGTGAATTGTATACTATTTGTAAGAGGCAGTAGTGAGTGTTAACTCGTCTATTAAAGCTTTAACAACTATATTGGTGTATTACTCAGTTAAAAAATGGCATTAAAACAGTTTAAACATGATGTTGATTCGTTCGGTTTTATTTGCGGTGAATCCATCAAACTTCATATGCGACATTCTCATCTGGACGAATTTGAGGATGACACGAGTGCCTCCTCCGAGGAACAAGGAGAAGGTTTTCGCCAAGATGTGATGGACTTCGAACGGCGATATCAAGGGCGTGAATATGATGGGATTTTACATTTGGGGTTTATACGAGAAAGCTCATACGAACACAAAAGAAGTACGAAAAATATTATTTTTTAGATATTAATTTCTTGCTATTTTACATCTGTGTGTTATTGTATCACAAATCTTTAATAAAAAAGACTCTTATATCCAGCAAAAACTTGTCTAATTATAATTTAAAGTAAAATTATAAAAGAAAATTTAAAAATGAGTAATTTTTGCCGAAAAATTAAAAAAATTGCTTTAGCTTCTACTAAAGCAAACTTTGATCAAAAAATTTTTTCCTTGTTTTTAGCGTAAAAGAAACTAAAATTAAACAGGTGGAAGTCAGACCCAGAAATCGTGTTGATCAATGTTATCATAATCGGTAGGTATATAAGATGAAGGAAACATTGTGTCGACGCGGACGAAGCCTCGGGCAGAAGCTAGTACATCAATAATTTTGTTTGCTCGTCTTTCAATAACGCGCTAGCGACTGAACAGACTTTAAGGTAAAAAGTTGGAAATTTTGATGGTAGGGATCTCGATTTTCCTCCGAAAATACAAAACATATAAAACATCTGTGAAGAAAACCCGATACTTCATATTTCACACTTTAATTTGTCTGTCGTTGTTACACGATAAAATAACTTATATACCAGAGAAAGCAATATCAAAGATAACTCTTTTAAAACAGAGATTTAAATATTAGGGACCGATTTAAGCGTCCACATTATTTGCGTAGATTAATCCATGCAAACACTTCAAAATGCCTGCCGGAGTTTTTGATATTAATTCCAGTTTACATTTCAAAAGAAAAAAAAAACTGCTTTGTCGCATAGAATATTTAAAAATAAGCAAATCTATACTAATATAATAAAGCTGAAGAGTTTGTTTGTTTGTTTGTTTGAACGCGCTAATCTCCGAAACTACTGGTGCGATTTGAATAATTCTTTTTTTGTTGGATAGTCCATTTATCGAGGAAGGCTATAGGCTAAATAACATTACGCTATGACCAATAGGAGCAAAGACAGAGCGGTAAATGTGTAAAAAACGGGGAAAATTATTCATTTTTGAAGGCTTTCTTTGCGTGCGCTGCGAAAACGGTTCAAGATACACAAAAAATATGTATGAAAGAATTATTCCTCTATACATGATCTAAAAAAAAGTCCGCGACGGCATATGTCTATCTTTTAGGTTTAGTCACAATGACCGTTTTATGGTACCAAATTTGGTCGAAATAATTTGTTTAAGTTGTATCAACATAATAATATTAATCTTTATTCAAATATAAATATAAATATGTTGTTGGTTAAGAGTACTTCATTGTGAATAAAATTGTCTTTGACATAGCTTAATTTCAACAAAAACTTTAAAGATTACAATGATAAATAACTCGAAACAAAACCAACTCGCTCTCTGCGCTCACTGCGCTGGCCGGCGCGGCGGGAGAGGCGGTGCTTGCGGGCAAGCCGGAGGGGTGCAGCTCTACGAGATACCATGCCGCGCGGCTCACTCGCGCGGTCGGCTCCTACTGAACGGTTGAATACAGCGCTAATTTGTTTATGCGATATAATTATCATCGTAATATTACTTTTAAACACAGTTTCATTTTGAGGTTGTTTTCTATATAGTAGGTACTTTATTTGTTTTAGGATAGTATTTAGTGACACAATAATAACACTTTTGTTTTCATGTAGATTATTAATTAATAAGTATGTGTTTTTAAAAGTATAGTATCGTTTGTTTTAAAAATAGTATTCAGTTTCTAATATTTTTTTGTGGTACATAATACCTGTAGGTACCTAAATAGGTATCGCCTACTTAATTATTCTTATTAGATTAGGGTTTAGTTTAACGTATTTAGTTTCTATTTTTTTTTCGCTTTAGGTAAAACCTGTAAATAGGTGTGGTCTACCTATTTATTCTCATTAGATTAGGGTTAAGTTTAAGTATAAAGTTTGTTAACTTATTTTCATTTTACGGATTTTCTTTTGACATAATCGTTAAAAATAAAAACAATTAGGTTCCTAATTATTAATCTTACGTTTCTTTTTTTTTACGAGTTACGCTTTAGTTAAGTTTTCATTTTCTACGTTCTTTCTTCATCACTATAATGCCGAGAAAAAGAACTCAGCTTTCTCGGCAGACTGCTACTGCAAAGTGGCTGCGAGTTTTGCGCAGCAATGAAACTGAGGATGAAAAATATGCACAGGTTGGCTACACAACGAGCAATTACTGAACAAAACCGTGCAGGGAATCAGGCGTTGAACGTTCGCAGCGTTTAGCGTCACAAAATTTCCGAACTTTGGCGAACCGGCAACGGGAATCGAGTGCTGATCGTTCTCAACGTTTGGCCTCACAGAATGCCCGAACTTTGGCTAACCGCGATCGGGAATCCAGTGCTGAACGTTCTCAACGTTTGGCCTCACAGAATTCCCGAACTTTGGCTAACCGTGATCGGGAATCAAGCGCTGAACGATCCCAACGATTAACACAGCAAAATGCCCGATCAACTAGGAATAGAACTCGCAGACAACATAATTTATTAAATGCTGCTTTTGCTTATGATTGTACCGTTGACTATTCTGAGCTAAATGATATTGATATTGGCAGAATGGATAAAATATGCAACTTATGCCAAGCAAAAATGGGCAGCTGAAACTCCTGGATTGTGTTGTAGTGGTGGCAAAGTAAATATACCTATAATTCCGGAACCAACATCCGTTTTAAAGGAACTGATATCAGGCTCACATCCATCATCTAAGCATTTCTTAAATCACTCAAGACAATATAATACATTATTTCAGATGACTTCATTTGGTGCCAAAGAAATTCGTGAGGGAAACTTTATGCCCACTTTTAAAGTCCAAGGGCAAGTTTATCATTTAATCGGTGACTTACTTCCAGCTGTAGGGGCACAACCCGAATTCCTACAAATATATTTTGTTTCCCATGCAGATCAGGTATCCTTGCGCTCAAATTTAAACCCAAGCTTGCAAATCGATCTTATCGACGTTCTCCAAACATATCTTCATGATCATAATACGTATATTCAAAGTTTTAAGTACAATCTAGAAAATAGACCACCGAATGATTTAAAACTTATCATTCATGCTGATGTAAAACCTCTAATGAGCATAGAGGTCGGTATAATGCGCCGGTAGTAGATGAAGTAGCTGTTCTTATGATAGATGAAGACAAAGGTCCCCGTGATATTGTATTGACTGCGAGAGATGGTCGACTTCAACGAGTTTCTGAAATTCATAGATCTTATGACCCGCTTCAATATCCCTTACTGTTTCCTTTGGAAACGACGGATACTGTATTAATATTCCACAGCAGAATACTACGGCTACATCTAAAACTGTTTCATGTATGCAGTTTTATGCATTTAGATTCATGGTGAGAATAAATGACTTTAACAGTATACATTATTTTAAAGGATTATTCAACCAATATTGTGTTGATATGGCGGCAAAATGATTTCTGAGAGGCTGAACTTCATCAAAAGAAATCAAAAAAAATTGAGAGCAGAAGATTACATTCATTTAAGAGATGCCGTCGTAAATGATGGACATTTAAACGCTTCTAATATTGGCCAGCACGTTATATTGCCGTCGTCATTTACAGGATCCCCCAGATTCATGAATGAAAAAAGTCAAGATGCCATGACATATGTCAGGAAATTTGGAAGACCTGACCTCTTCATTACATTTACATGTAACCCCGAATGGCCAGAAATAAAAAGTGAGTTATTGCCCAATCAACATTCTTATGATAGACACGATTTAATTTCTAGGGTATTTCATTTAAAACTCAAAAAAAATGATAGACCTATTAACGAAGAAACATATTTTTGGCCCATCGAAAGCCTTTGTTTACAGTGTAGAATGGCAAAAAAGAGGTTTACCTCACGCCCATATTTTATTGTGGCTGGCTAACAAAGTTCAACCAGATTCTATAGATGCAATAATATCGGCTGAAATACCTGACATACAACAAGATCCGATTCTTCATAATATTGTCATAAAAAATATGATACATGGTCCTTGCGGATTTCATAATCCTGCATCACCATGTATGAAAGAAAACGTTTGTTCTAAAAAGTACCCGAGGCATTTTATTTCGGAAACACAAACCGGGGATGACGGTTATCCAACCTACAGACGCAGGTCTCCAGATAATGGTGGATTCACAGCTATAATTCGTGTAAAAAGGTACAGAAATGAGCGTGGATAATCGTTGGGTGGTTCCCTATAATCCACTGCTGTCACGCATTTTCAATGCACACATTAACGTAGAGTTTTGTCAATCGGTCAAAGCTATTAAATACATCTGTAAGTATATTCATAAAGGTTCTGATCAAGCCACATTTTCGTTACAAAGTAATAACGACGAAGTAGAAAAATATCTAAATGGTCGCTATATAAGTTCCTCGGAGGCGTTTGGAGAATTTTTCAATTTTCGATTCATGAACGTTTTCCGGCAGTAGTTCATTTAGCCGTTCATTTGGAAAATGGACAAAGAGTATATTTTATAATAATGAAAATCTCCAAGATCGTGTGAACAATCCTTCATCAACGACACTTACAGCGTTCTTTGATCTCTGCAAAAGCGACGATTTTGCAAAACCCTTTATATCACGAAGCTCCCAGTATTACGTTTGGCAAAGAAATTCATTTTCTAGAAGAAGACGCGGGCAAGATGTTGAGGGATATCCCGGTGTAAAAAGACACAACTTTAGGCCGTGTTTATAACATTCATCCAACTCAAACTGAATGTTTTATTTAAGAATGTTACTGCAATATGTTCGCGGTCCAATGTCATTTCAACATCTACGAACCGTGAATGGTGTTATTTTCCAAACGTACCAAGGCGCTTGCAAGGAATTAGGTTTACTGGAGGAGATGAACATTGGCAAAATACCATGTCCGATGCAATTATATCCGAGCCAGCTACAAAATTAAGAGAATTATTTACCACTATCCTTATATTTTGCCAACCATCTGACCCCTTAGAGTTATGGAATAAATTTCGTGATGCTCTATGTGAAGATATATTAAACAGAATGCGTAATGAGAATCAGGATATGACATTAGCATATAATGATGATATATACAATGATGGACTAATCATAATTGAAGATAAAATTCATGAGATTTCAGATAAATCCCTAACCGACTTTGGGCTTCCTGCAGCAAAAGAAATAATTCGTTCTGGACCCGTTAGAAGTAGCGTTGCGAAAACATATAATTTAAATGATTTAAATGAATATATCACAGAAAATGAACCAAGATTAGTAAATGACCAGGTGACAACGTATAATTGTGTCATGAAAAGTGTTAGTTTTAATGAAGGAAAAATTTTCTTTTGGATGCTCCCGGTGGGACCGGCAAGACGTTTATTACTAATCTTATATTGGCAAAGTAAGGTCTCTAGGAAAGCTAGCCTTAGCAGTAGCGTCGTCAGGTATTGCTGCAACTTTATTAGCAGGTGGACGCACAGCTCATTCCACTTTTAAACTGCCCTAACTGTGTCTTTAGAGAAAGATAGCGTGTGCTCTATACGCAAAAATGGACCTTTGGGAAAAGTTTTACAAGACGTCAGTCTAATAATCTGGGACGAATGTACCATGATACATAGAGCTCACGTAGAAGCTCTAGACAGAACTCTCCGAGATATTAGAAACTGTGATAAAATCATGGGTGGGATTACGGTTATGTTTGCTGGGGACTTTCGCCAAACCTTACCGGTAATAGTAAGGGAACCAGAGCAGACATTGTGAAGGCTTGCCTTAAAAGTTCTCCATTATGGAAATTTGTAAATATTTTAAAATTATCTACAAATATGAGAGCACATTTGGGGAGGTAGTATAACTTTCCCGTCAAAATTACTTTCTGTAGGAGACGGGAAAATACCTCATTCTAATAATAAAATTGAAATTGATTGCGATTTAGGAGTAAAAGTGGGTAACATCGAGGAATTAATAACTAAGGTATACCCTGACATCAGCCAAATAGAAAACAAGGACCACCTGGATGATGTCAAAGAGCAATATTGGCGGCAAGAAATAGTAACGTTGACGAAATAAATGATATAATTTTAAGTAAACTCCCAGGAGATATTGTAACCTACACATCCATTGATACCGTGATGGATCAAGAAGATGTAGTTAATTACCCACAGGAGTTCCTCAATTCCTTGAACCCAAGCGGCCTTCCCCACATTCTCTTAATTTAAAAATAGGTGCCCCAATCATTTTACTAAGAAATCTCAAACCACCAAATTTATGCAACGGGACCCGACTTCAAGTAAAATTTCTGCGCAATAACGTCATCGTTGCAATAGTTTTGACTGGTCCAGCAGTTGGTCAAACAGTCCTCATACCCGCATCCCAATGATACCCAACGACTTACCTTTCAATTTTAAAGAATACAATTTCCGATTAAATTATCCTTCGCAGTCACAATAAATAAATCACAGGGCAGACATTCAAACACGTGGGGATCGATTTACGCCAAGACTGTTTTCGCACGGCCAGTTATACGTCGCCTTATCAAGATCAGGTTGTGGCGAAAATCAATATATTCTTCTGCCACAAGACAATAAAACAAAAAATGTAGTATATGCAGAAGTTCTATAATAATTTAATTTACTTAAAAAATTGTACAGATATAAATAGTTTGGAACTCGAAAAAAAAACATAGGTTTTATCCTAAAAATTCTGCGGAAACTCGACCATTCCGAAAATCCCGCAAGAACGGGAACTATGTGGGAAAAACCAAAAATCTGCCGGAAGTCACTATTCCACGCGGACGAAGTCGCGGGCAAAAGCTAGTATTTTTAATAAGCGATGCCGTTGTGTGCGCGGTTTGCGGAGACGCTACGCTGTATCATTATCAGTTTATGCGACGGACGACGGTACTTTTATAATTTGATCGTTTTCGTGTGTATAAATTTTATTTTCCTGTAGTTTGAATAAATAAATATACAATTGACTTTCATAGCTATAGGCGGCCGTGCTCGTTGTAAATCTTAATTGTCTCCAATGATGTGTAAAATTAATCCTTCTCATATTTCGTCTATTTTAAGTTTTATATATAAAGTTAATTATTATTTTTCGCTTATATTTCGATATATAAATAATGTTTTAAGAATGTATTGTAGATGCATAACGCATTTTAATCCAATATTGCATCATCCTAGAATTAAAAAGATGCATAGAAAGGGACATATAGTTGTGATAGGTCATAAGGAGATAGATGCACCGGGTTAGGTAATTAAGGTGAATAAGTAATATTATCTGGTGATTGTTTTAATTTCCCTTTTAAATGTATATAGAAATAATAGGTTCATCTAGGTACTTAAGTACATTGATGAGTCCTAGGTAAGGCATCTAACCAGATCGCGTGGCATTCGTTTGATATAGTTGGCTATATCATCCAGGTATACAGGTAACCTAGGTGATTAGGGCATACAGCCGATTTGCGCTGTCACGCTAGACATAAAGTGTTACGTGCTACAAATATATGGTGAAAATAGGGAAATTATAGAAAGGAAAACACCACCACAAACGGCTTACGGTGCTCACATAACATCTGTCGAACAATGGTTTATAAAGAAAGAGATAGAAGATTTTCTCCAAGCTTAGCGTAATAGCACCCGAATTCTTTGTTTGCTTCATTTCGTTTTGACGCTCTGCAAAGCTGCTGTGCTATGGTTATAATGGGCAAATAGCTTTAAAAAATAGAGTCAACTCAAAGGAGGGTTTTAGTGGGTAAAATCCACATATGCCGGCTTAGAGGTCGCGTGGCGTCTTTCTCCCATTAATATTTTCACTTCTTAAGCATCAAAAATTGTATCCAGAAAGCGCTGTGTTAAATATCTGGGCAGCCGGGACACTGCAGCGTGCACTCTTTACAAAGAGACAGACGGGCCGCCCGTCTGTGTATTTTAAAATACCTAATCGTACTGCCAACTACTTATATTGCCAGCGAGCACCTAAAGGAAAATCAGTACAAAATCTAATAAAAAATCGCCCCC